>JAOXYA010004767.1:0-14398 GCA_028565675.1 Sorex palustris | reverse complement strand
TGATCTCTCTCTCTCTCTCTCTCTCTCTCTCTCTCTCTCTCTCTCTCTCTCTCTCTCTCTCTCTCTCCCCTTTCTTTCTCTCCCTCCCTCTCACTCCCTCTCTTCCTCTCTCCCTCTCTCTCCCTCTCTTCTTCTCTCTCCCTCTTCCTCCCTCTCCTTCTCTCTTCCTCCCTCCCTCCCTCCCTCCCTCCCTCCCATTCTCTTTCTTTCTCTCTCTCTCCCTCTCTCTCTTTCCCTCCCTCCCTCTATCACTTACTTACTCTTTCTCTCTCTCTCTCTTCCCCTCCCCTCTCTCTCTTTGCATGGGTGCATTTATTGATGTCCGTGACATTTCTGTATACCCATTAAATAGCGGTTTGCCCTGTGTTCCCGCCCCAAGTCTCCACGTCCTGCCGTGGCCAGCAGTGGCCAAGGTTGGTGGCAGACAGCCCTGGGTGATCAGAGGCAGTGACAGCAAGGCACCCGCCGCCCTTTCTCCTTCCCTAGTAGCTGCCACCTCACCTCAGCGGGCAGCCACAGGAGGCTTTGAAATCCTGCTTGTGTGCTGGTGTCCCTGGTCAGTTTCTTTTCTGTGTTAAAGAACATGGTGCTCCTTTACCTAAACAATCCCCGCGGGCCCCCCCCCCCCCCGCACTTTCTTTTCTGTGTTTCTTCTGAGGTTGATGTTTGCCATCTTAGGAAAACCTGCATACGATAGGTCATGCATTTAATTGGGTCGTGGTGTTTCCTTGTATTTTTTTTCCTTGTATTTTTAAATATTTTTTTTGTAGGAGTACTGCTATTTATTCAGCCACTGATTAGCTGATGGAATTGGGCATGAACTCCACCTTAATTTTTTTTTAATTTTATTTTTTAAATTAAAATTTTTCTTTTTCAATTTATAAATACAGCTGTATTTCAAGCATCGCTGTGACTTTTTTTTAGAATGTTCCAGTCACTTTGTAAAAGCTGCTGATGACCACAAACATGGCAGGGTGGGAGGGATACTGGGATCCGTGGTGGTGGGAAATGGGCACCGGTGGAGGGATGGATATTTGATCACTGTATAATTGAAACCGAAGAACAAAAATTTAAGTCTACAACTGTACCTCATGATGTCTCTAATAAAAATTAAAAAAAAATAAAATAAATAAAACATGTCATTCGGTTTGTCTTTGTGGATCTGCAGACAAGTGTCATACATCACCTCTCTGGAACAAGATATTGCCTCCTTGGGCTTGAGCCTTTCACTCCGAGTGGCTGGACGCAGGAGGCATGCAGAGTTGGGGGCACCATGAAATAGGCCTGTCTGACCGTTGCCTTTTTTCTTTTCTTTTCTACGTTCCCTCCCATCCTCTCCAGGTCTGGGGCGCATTCTTCCCGCATCAAAGGAGTCCCCAATGTCCACCTCCAGGCCCAGGTGCTGATTGACGTCCAGCCCCTTCGCCCCGCGGCCATTTCCACTCTCGGGACCTAAATGCCCCAGGGCTCTCAGGACCGGCTGGGCTGGGGACCACTGTTGCCTCTGCAGGTATGTGCATCCTCATCTGTCTTCTGGGGCCTCGGCGAGGTCACTGGGATGCTGCTGCGGGGGCAGGGCAGGTACCTCTGAGTATAGATGGATTTGCTGTGTTGTATTCCTCTTGTGGGAAAAAGAATTTGGACTCATCTCTTGGGATTAGGGCTACACCCATCTAACAATTCAAAGGCATTAAGCCTTAAAAGTGAGAGAGAGAGAGAGAGAGAGAGAGAGAGAGAGAGAGAGAGAGAGAGAGAGAGAGAGAGAGCTGGTACCTACAAAAATCTTTTCTGTCCCTGTGGACTTCCCGTGGGATATTTTACACTTTTCCCCTGATCCTCATGTCTTGGGTGTATTTTGCAGAAAGCCAACCCTGGTCTCCAAAATCTAAACTTCCAAACAATCATTTCTTTTGTTTCTGGTTTGGCTAATCTTTTAAAAAGCGAAATAAATTCAGTCCAAATAATAATCTTTCTAAATCCAAGATCATCTTTTATTTATTGCAAAACATACCTGTTTTAAGTCTCTGCTTTTTTTTTTTTTTTTTTTTTGGCAGGGGGCTGGTGGGAAGGGGGGTATGGAGGGGAGTGTCTTTTTTGCGTGTGTGACTTGGCAAAAACCCTTTGCAGGGGTTTGTAAAGATGTTAGCAGAAACTTTCAGAACTTCATCTCAGTTTAATCTTAGCTCTTTTTTTTTTTTTTTTTTTTTTGCTCCCCGTCTTCATGCCCAGCCTCCGGGAGGGAAAAAGGAAAAAGGGGAAAAAAAAATAAAAAAAGCAGGCTCAAAACCAAGACCTCCCACTAGAATCTAATTTTAAATTTGCAATCTGTTGTCTTGTGATTTTTTCGCTTCAAATTTAACTTCGAAACAAATACATCTCCTCCTTTCGCCGGCAATTTTGGAGGTCTGTTTTCAAGTCATTGAAGGGTGATCATTAGGTTTATTTTAATGAGTTTTTAAATACCTCAAGGGGAGTGAAAATTATATTATTAATAATTATAATTGACTTACATCATCCGAGGCCTCGTGCTTGTTTCACACCGGCCCTCGCTGAAGGCAGAAAGTCTCGGCTTTGAAGTGAACTTGGGACTTGATGGGGACAGAAATGGGGTTCCTCCTGGGCCCATTCTGGGTCTCCCTGGGTGGCAGATGTACAGGCAGTATAGACAGTGAGCCTTGCTAGTGTGAAGGGCTGTCTGTGACCTGAGCCGGGAGCCAGAGGGAGAGTAGAAAGGTTAAGGCGCTTGCCTTGCATGCAGCTGATTCCGTGTTTGACCCCCAGAACTGCCTTAGGTCCCCTGATCACTGCCAGGAGTGATCCCTGAGCTCAGAGCCAGGAGTAGGACACGAGCATCGCCGGGTGTGGCCCCCCAAAAAATAAACAAGCAAAAAGTCTGTCTTGGTCTAGCTAACCGGCCAGATGTCACGTGAGGCATGGTCCCCACCAGCAAGAGATTGGATAGGATGGGAGAAGGAGTGCTTCAGAGGTCGAGTCAGTGGCCACTGGGAGTTGTTCTATCTGCATGAGGCTGTTTGCTTGGTCGTTTTCCCAAGACATCTGTCTGCTGCTTGAGTTTGGAGGCATTTTGTGGCCCCTGTCCCCCTCGTGCCTGCATCCCGACTTTGCCATTTATCCAAGAATCCAGGTTCAATCCAGGTGCGATTTTTACCCATTTTTTTTTCTTTCATTAAAATGAATTACAAGGGGTCTTAGCGATAGTACAGCAGGGAGGGCATTTGCCTTTCATGCGGCCAAACCGGGCTCGATCCTCGGCATCCCATTGGGTCTCTCCAGCACCACCAGGAGTAATTCCTCAGTGGAGAGCCAGGAGTAACCCCTGAGCATCTCTGGGTGTAACCCCCAAAATAAAAAAGAAATAAAGAAATTACAGGGACCGGAAAGAGAGTACAGCAGCTAGGGCTCCTGCCTTGCATGTGGCTGACCGAGCTTTGCTCTCCAACATTCCATAAGGGCCCTGAGCACTGCCAGGAGGAATCCCTGCGTGCAGAGCAAGGATAATCTTTGATCATTGTCAGGTGTGGCTCCAAAACCATTTAAAAAAAATAGATGAGTGAATTAATAAATTTAGGGTAGACAGTTAAAAAGTATGAGTGTAATTTTAAAAATCAAGATGACCAGGGCCGGAGAAATAGTACAGTGAGTAGGGCGTTTACCTTGCATGCTGCCAATCCAGGTTCAATCCTGGCATCTCATATGGTCCCCCAAGCACGGCCAGGAGTAATTCCTGAGCGCAGAGCCAGGAGTAACACATGAGCATTGCTGGGTGTGATCATCCCTCCCCTCCCCCCAGTAAAAAAAAGCCAAAAAAAAAAAAAGCAAAATGACCTCACCAGCCATCCCCTCTGATCATAAGAGACAATTTAAAAATGTTTGCATTTTAAAATGTTTGCATAGTTCTTGCCTCTGTGTGGATGTGTGTCAGTGAAATATTGTTCTGTTTTTAGTTTTGTCGGGGAGGGGACACCCCTGGCAGTGCAGGGGCCTGCTCCTGGTAGTGCTTGGAAACCATATGGTCCCTGGGACCTTGCAAGTAAAACATGTGCTAGCCTTTTTTGGTTGGAGTTGGTTTTTTTGTTTGTTCTTGGGACCACTCAGGGCTGACTCCAGACTCTGTGCTAAGCAATCACTCCTGGCATTGTTGTCCAGATCACTCCTGGCAGAGGGGCCATCCACAGTGTTGTGATCAGCAGAATAACTCCTGGCAAAGCTTGGGGGACCATATAGGATGCTGAGGATTAAACCCTGGTTGGCCGTACGCAAGGCAAATGCCCTCTCTGCGCTAGTCCAGCCTTTATATTCTTTTTTTTTTTTTTTTTTTTTTTTTTTTTGCTTTTTGGGTCACACTGGCGATGCACAGGGGTTACTCCTGGTTTTGCACTCAGGAATTACTCCTGGTGTTGCTCAGAGGACCATATGGGATGCCGGGAATCGAACCCGGGTCGTCCTCGTGCAAGGCAAATGCCCCACCCGCTGTGCTATCACTCCAGACCCGACTCTGTATTCTTAATGAAAACTTCAGTCCGCTTCAAGTCAAGAAGTTGGAAATGTGTCTCTCCAAATTCAGTTTTCAGTCCCACTGAATATGTCAAGTTTTGCTTGAGATTTGTTTGGCCATGATGGTTGCATTCTCTTTTGCATGATTCGTTCCTGAGTGGTACAAGCCATGGCAGGTTGGCCCAGAAGTCAGGCCTGAAGCAGGGCGTTTTCCTGTTCTTCCTTGAATGCAGGTGGGGAATGCAGCTCTCTGTTTGGTGGGAATACTTGAACGTCTGGTCCGCCCCCAAGTCATTCCACATCCTAACCCCACAAATACGATGACGCCTTCCTTGGTTCTGAAGGAGACGAGTTGATTCTGAGTTTCCCTGGTCTTATTTCATTTTTCTTTTTTCTTTTTTTGCTTTTTGGGTCACACCCAGTGATACTCGGGTTACTCCTGGCTCTGCCCTCAGGAATTATTCTTGGCGGTGCTTGGAGGACCATATGGGATGCTGGGGATTGAAGCCAGGTCAGCTGTGTACAAGGCAAATACCCTACCTGCTGTATTATCTCTCTGGCTCTGATCTCATTTTCTCTTTTGTTTAGTTGTGTGTTTTTGGCTCTTGGCTTTTTGCTATTGATGCCAAGACCATTTACCTTGACACAGGGATCATAATTATACTCACTGCTTTAAAAATCTCCCTTCATGAAGCCAGACTGATTAATACAGTAGGTAAGGCGTTTGCCTTCCCATGCGGCTGCCTTGGGTTCAATCCCCGGCACTCCATATAGTCTCCTGAGCACCACCAGGAGTGATTCCTGTGTGCAGGAATAACCCCTGAGCATTGTAGCTCCCCCAGAGCATAGGAAGCTAGGAAGAGGATTGGGTAAGAGGAATGAGAGAAGTCATTCCTCAGTGGCCCAGGAAGGCAGCTCAAGGGACAGGAGTGGGGGCATTGCATGTAAGAGCTCTGGGTTCAACCTCTGGCACCACACATTCCCAAGAGCACTGTACTGGGAGTATCCTCCAGCACTGCTGGATATATTCTGTAAGGTCTTAATTCTCTCCTTGGTTCCAGCTGTGGTCAGCTTGCAGCGGGGATACGTAGGGAAATCGGAGTGAGCTGAGTTGCCCTTTGGGCTGGAGACCAGGGAAGGCCACCCTTGAGGTATGATCTTTGAGTCAGATTAAGTGCATTTAGTTGGGTGCCTGAAAGAAGGCTGCAGACAGAGGAAGAGCATAGGCAAAGACCCTGGGGCAGCGTGTAGTCCAACCAGAACTTCAGTTTCTTGAAAAGGAAGTTGGAGAAGCCAGTTGGTGGCAAAAACTGGGAGTTTGTTCTTGTTTCTAAAACATTATAGTACCTCTGGCTTGGGCTGGAGCCATAGCACAGAGGGTAGGGCATTTGCCTTGCAATTCCTCCATCCCTCTCAGAGAGCACGGCAAGCTACTAAGAGTATCCCGCTCGCATGGCAGAGCTTGGCAAGCTCCCCGTGGCGTATTTGATATGCCAAAAAAACAGTAACAAGAAGTCTCACAATGGAGACGTTGCTGGTGCCCGCTTGAGCAAATCGATGAATAAGGAGAGGACAGTGCTACAGTGCTACCTCTGGCTTATTATCCCAACGTGCCAACTACCCTCAAAAAGGTTGGTATGGTGCTCTCCAAGTTAAGTCGGAAACTGAGAGCTCAGTAGGTTTAAAATGAGAATGAGTGGCTGGAGAGAAAGTACAGTGGGTAAGGCACTTGTCTTGCACACCGCTGACATGGGTTTGATTCCCTGGCACTGCTTATGTTTCCCTAAGCTCTGCCAGGAATGATCCCTGAGCTCAGAGACAGGCGTGATTGCTGTGTGCACCTGGATGTGGCCACCAAACCTAAAAAAAAAAAAAAATTGGGAACAAGTTCTGGTTTGAGATGAGATGGCCTTATTTTCATAATTTCACTGTGCTATGGAGTGATAGTACAGCAGTAGGGTGTTTGCCTGGCACGCAGCCAACTTGGCCGACCTGAGTTCGATTCCTCCGCCCCTCTAGGAGAGCCCGGAAAGCTACCGAGAATATCTTGCCCGCACAGCAAAGCCTGGCAGGCTACCTGTGACGTATTTGATATGCCAAACACAGTAACAACAAGTCTCACAACGGAGAAATTACTGGGTCCACTCGAGCAAATCGATGAACAACAGGAGGACAGTGATACAGTGCTACATAATTTCATTATTTCCTTTTTGGGAGGTGGCAGGGGCAGTCCCCAGCTGTGCTTGGGGGCCAGTCCTCTGTTCCTCTGCCCAGCCGTGCAGTTTCTGACAGTTTTGAGGCTTCAGCCTGGCCGTGCTTCGGGGGTTATGTCTGGGGGAGGTGCGAACTCAGGACCTTATACCTGCCAGACCTGCACTCTGGCCCTTTGAGGCTCCGCCCTGGCCGCTGTGTAGTTGGTCCTTCTTATTGCTGCTGCCAAAATACCCACCGTTCTCACGCTTACCTATGGTTTTTGTTACTGAACATGCCTGGGTATGTGTTGGTTTGTTGTCAGGAGGTGGGCACTTCCGGGTCTCTGTCAAAGCTACCACAAATGAATGAAGAAAGAAGCAAAAGTTCTTATCTGATCCAAACTTGTTTTTGTGACATATAAGGTGATGGAAAGGCAATGTGTTAGCCGTGTATATATGTGTGTGTGTGTGTGTGTGTGTGTGTGTGTGTGTGTGTGTGTGTAAATAGAAAGAGTGAAGTTGGTGAGAAGTCATTTGTCAGGATGCAGGGAATATCTGTCAGTTGCCAGGTAGTCTGGGGGTGAGTTAGTGCTTCAGCCACTGACATTCTGGGGTCACCTCTGTGAGAGGAGCTGTGTGTGGAGGGGCTGTGGTGGGGAAATGAGCAGTTTGAATTTTTCCTCCTCTTTGTTTTTCTACTTTTTGGGTCACACCTGGCGTTTTACAGGGGTTACTCCTGGCTCTGCACTCAGGAATTACTCCTGATGGTGCTTGGGGGACCATATGGGATGCTGGGAATTGAACCTGGGTCGGCTGCATGCAAGGTAAATGCCCTACTCACTATGCTATCGCTCCAGTTCCAAATTTTTCTCCTCTTATTATTTCAGATTTCTGCCCTCATCCCCCATCCAGTTCCCCACTCCCTTCACGGGCCATCAGTGCTCTGAAAACACTTTCAAATTGAGGGGTACTTCTGTAGTCCCTGGGACCTTTCTTCTTTTCCCTCCAGTGGCTCCCTACTTTCTGCTGACTCAGCCAAGACAAGGATTCTGAGCAGTTCTCCGGCTGGGATTTCAGGATCCCGAAGTTCATCTCCGAGCTTCCTGTTTCAGGATTTAGAAAGGGGCCCCCTCCCAGCTGGGTTGGCTGGAAAGAGTCTCCTTCAAACATGCTTTCTCAGGGCCCTGTTGTGGGGATGCATGGGCCAAGGCTGGGGACTGGGGACGTTTCTTTCCTCTCCAGGGGGCTTTCCCCAGGATTCATTTTCTGCTGGCAGGAACTGGGTAAACCAGAAGTGGCTTCTTCAGCACCTGCCTGTCAATCTGCATTTGCAAACTTTCAGCAGTGACACAGGAGGGTCCCTAAGTAGTGACTTTCAAGGGACTATTTTCCCCATTCCTCCCTTCAAGGTTTTTTTGTTTGGTTGGTTTTTGTTTTTGCTTCTTGGGTCACACCTGGCAGTGCTCAGAGATTACTCCTGGCATTGCTCGGGGAACCATATGGGATGTTGGGAATCAAACTCAGGTTGGCCTTGTGCAAGGCAAATGCCCTATCCACTATACTATTACTCCAGTCTCCCCACCCTTCAAGTTTTCACCTCTTCCTTTAAACATTATTTTTTTGCACTCCTATTTTATAGTGAAATGGATGTGATTATATGGGGGCCTAAATTGGGGCCAAGGATAGTTCCTTTTATTTTGGGGGTTGTTGAGGCCACACCTGGCAGTGCTCAGGGAACTTTGATGGTGCTGGGATTGGTACGGTTTGTGTAATCTCTCTCCAGCACCCCGCCTCCTACCCCTTCTACCCCTCAGGGCTAATTATTTTATTTTTTTTCCTTCCCATCTTATTTAAACACTGTGGTTTACAAAGATGTTCATGATGTTCATGAACATCAGGCACTCATATTCCAACCCCAATCCCAACACCCCTGTAACCTTCCCTCCACCACTGTGTCCATTTTCCCAGCCACCCCTCAAAGCCTGCCCCCATAACAGGCCCACAATTATTTATCTTATATTGTGTGTTACCACTGAATGACAAATGAAGTGATCAGAAAATAATCCAGTAAAAGAAAATTTGTGAAAATTGTTATTATGTCCTTGTCTGAGAGTTTGCTAAGCTATTGTTGCTAGTTGAGCCTCCTGTGTTAATGGTTTTTTGTTGTTGTTGTTGTTTTTGTTTGTTTGCTTGGTTTTTTTTTTTTTTTTTTGGTAGCTTGGTCAAGCTTCACTGAGGTCTGTTTCCATTCCCATCCAACCTGCCATGCTCCTACTGGGATGTTAGTATCTTAGAGCTTGGAGGTATCACTCCAGAAAATCCAGAATATTTAACTGGACAGAATATTTAACTTACTGGAAATAGCGTTGAAAACTGGGTCACAGGTGTGGCTGCCGGGGCTTCCGGAAGTACAGGGAGTTGGGGAAGGTTGCCCACCCAGACTTTGAGGAGGCCCAGAGTCTTCAACCCATGATTAATTCTTATTTTCAAGTCTCCCTTCCTCGATACCCCCGCCCAGTGTTAGAAGCAAACCAGGAACCCCCCAGGGGTGTTCTGAGTCCCCCTACCCCATAAGCTTTGATGCCTTACTAGCAAATACGTGGATACTTAGATACACCCAAGTATATATATATATTTTCAAAAATTATTTAAAGATTAATTTTGGAAGGTGTCTTCTAAGCAGTGCACTCCCAGTAGTGCTTGGCCAACTAAGACTGTTGGGCCAGTGCTGGGGCCTGAAGCTGCCTTGCCACCCGTGCCCAACAGAGCAGGCTGCCACCGGGCCCACCCCTGGCAGTGGTCAAGGGGCCATGCAGTGTCAGAGTTTATTTATTTTATTTTTTAATTTTATTTGGACTGAAGTGATAGCATAGCCTTGCATGTGGCTGACTTGGGTTTGATTCCTTAGCCCCTCTTAGAGAGCCTGGCAAGTTACCGAGAGTATTCTGCCCACTCGGCAAAGCCTGGCAAGCTACCCGTGACATATTCGATATGCCAAAAACAGTAACGAAGTCTCACAATGGAGATGTTACTGGTGCCTGTTCGAGAAAATCGATAAACAGTGGGAGGACAGTGACAATTTTATTTATTTTTTGCTTTTTGAGTCACACCTGGCAATGTGACTCCTGTCTCATGCACTCAGGAATTACTCCTGGCAGTGCTCAGGGGATCATATGGGATGCTGGGAATTGAACCCGGATCGGATGCATGCAAGGCAAACGCCCTAACCTGCTATGCTGTCACTCCAGCCCTGTGGTGTCAGAGTTTTAAAAAAGAAAAATTTTTTTAATTGAATCACAGTGAGATACACAGTTATAGTATGGTTCATGGTTGGTTCATGATTGGTTTTCAGTCAGATGCTGTCCCAATACCCATCCCAGTGTCAGGGGTTGAACTCCTAACCTCATACTTGCAAAGGACGTTCATACCCTTCTGCCATCTTTCTGGCATCCACATCCAGCTCTTTTGCTGTACATTTAAAGAAGTCAGCGCCCACAGACGCACCTTAACAGCAGAGCACAAGCATTGCTCTGAGTGTAATCTGTGTTTGATTCCTGGCCCTACACATAAAAAAGCAAAAAATAAAAATAAAACTATGAATAAAAACTAAAATCATGACCTATGACCTGGAGAGATTGGCCAGTGGGCTGACCAGAGACTTGGTATGCACTGGCCTTGGGGTCCATCCCCAGCACTGGTAGGAATAGACTCCTTGTGTACACACACACACACACACACACACACACACACACACACACACACACACAGCCCCTGAAAAACCACCCCAAACAAACAAAAAAATAAAACCTACAAACAACAACAAAAACCCCCAAACAGACAAACTCTTAAGCAATTGCTCATGTATGTCCTTCAACACTGATGAAATGTGTGTTTATTTTCCTTTTCGAAGTCTAGCACATGGAGAGCCTTTCTTAGGAATGTAGATGCCATAAATCAAATAAATGGCCATGCATGAAAATGGGATCATTTCATTTCCCTTCTACCATATTGAGTTTTTAATCTTCTCTTTTGTTTTTCTTTCTTTCTGGGCTCATAAAAATACCAGCCAGAGAGGCGTGTGAATCAGTTGCTTTGAAATATTCTTGCTGCTGCTACTCACTTTCCTGGAAAGTTCCCCCTGAGCCTCCTGAACCTCCTGGGATGGGTAACCTGTCATGGGGTAGGGGGGTGGGCGGGGGGCGGGGAGAGGTTCTGCCCTGACAGAGCTGAGCCTTTGGTTTCCCCCTGAGTACTTTATCTCCGGAGTCTTGGAACAGTCTGTGGAGGTTTTCCTTTCTTGATGCTGCAAATTGTTGCTTTCATAAAAATGGGGTTGTAGTTGTCTAAGCAGAGTTCTCAGTAGAATGGTTGAAGACTAAAAGATTCACACATAAGGGGTTAGTAGCCCAGATTTGTAAGAACCCACCATTTGTCACTGTTGGTTGCCTTCTCGGGCTAACATTTTAGTTTTTGTTTTGGGAGGCGGGGGGTCATAACTGGTGATGCTCAGGGGTTCCTCCTGGCTCTGTGCTCAGGAATCACTCCTGGGGGGTACTCAGGGGACCACGGGCAGTGCCTGGGATCGAACCTGAGTTGGCCACGTGCGAGGCAAGCACCCTACCCACTGTACAATCTCTTGGCTCCAAGCGTGTTAATTTTACGAGTGACAGGGATGTGGCGCCCTTGTCTTTCTGTGTGTCCTGGGCTTCTAGAACATTCTAACTGCTCATTGGCTACTTCTTGCATGAGTATCTAGGGAGGTGGTTGCAGGCTCAGGACTGTTTGATTCTTCCACCTCTCTCCTTCCTGACCATTTCCATTGTGCGGAGAGGGACTCAGTGTAGTACATGCAGCCTCGTTACCAGCTCAGGAGAATGAGCTAAAATCAAGTCCCGGTTGTTGAACTTTAGAAGATCTGTCTGTGTCTCATTGTTTCTGACAGCCCTCAGGTCAGTGAACTCGGGGCAGGAGGGATTCCAGTCAGCCTGGGCTGTCCCAAGAGGCTGAACCACATCGAGCGGTTTCATAATGTGCATTTCTGTTCCCGGCGCACACTGTACCAGACCCATGTTCTCGGGCTTGGAGCGGCTCCCAGAATAGACCCATTAGTCGGCTGCTAGCAGAGGCTCAGCCTTTCAGAGTGTCTGTTTTGTTGCGCCCAGCCCTTCACCTGCCCCCTCCTACTTCACACCCCCTCCCCCAAAACACCAAAGTCAAGGCTTGCAAAATGCGTGGCAATGAAAAGTACCCCCAAAAGCACCTTTTTAGATCTATGTATTTATTTTTGCCTTCAACTTTGCTTCTTTGGGAAACCTAATAACCTGTCTCAGGTCTGGACTTGGGAAGGGGGGTATTTTTGGTTGGTTTTGTTTTGTTTGCACGCGATTGCTTTTGAAATGTCTGTGGAGGCAAGCATGAGGCTGTGAAGGCCTGGGAGGAAGGAAAGTGGCTCGAACAACACCCTCCTGAGTTTTATTTTGTGTGGTGAAGCAGGTCATTCCCAAAAGGAAATTAATTCATTTGGCAGGCACTGATGGTTTTGTACTTTGAGAGTTTTTTGACCCACCACCCCCCTTGATTTTGGGGCCACACTCAATTTTGCTAAGGGATCCTTCCTGGCGGGGCTCGGGGCACCCTTTGTGGTGCTGAGGATCGCGCCCGGGTCAGCTTTGTGTGAGCGCAAACACCCTCACCCCTGTGCTATCTCTCCAATCCACTCGTGGAGTTGTAAGTGTACATCTGAGAGTCCAGCTTCTCATTGTTTTCCTTCAATGGCGGGGGGCACACTTGATGGTTCTCAGGACTGACTCCTCCCTCAGTGCTCAGGGATCACTCTCAGCAGGGCTCGGGGGATTGAACCTGGGTCAGCTGTGTGCTAGGCAAGCGCTCTGACTGCTGTTCTCTCACTTTAGCCCTGGGAGGACAAACTGAAAACAAAACAAAACAAAACAAAACAGAGGGAGGGGGCTAGAGCAATAGCACAGTGGGTAGGGCATTTGCCTTGCACGCGGCAAACCTGAGTTCGATTCCCAGCATCCCATAGGGTCCCCCGAGCACCACCAGGAGTAATTCCTAAGTGCAGAGCCAGGAGTAACCCCTTGTGCATCGCTGGATGTGACCCAAAAAGAAAAGAAAAAAAATACAACAGAGGGAGATAGGCAAGGGCTGCTCCCTCTGGTGTGTTTGCAGGCACCTGCATTCCCGTCTGATTCTCTAGTGAGGCTGATCCCTGCAAACCTCTCCCGAGGTGATGGGTGCTGACAGTTCTCACCCACCCCCTCTCTGATGAGAAGCACACCAGGATGGTGCCCGGGTGGGCATCTGCTCCCACTGCCCCGCCTTGAGCCCCTTCTGTTCCAAGTCCTGCCTCTCATGCGTTCAACTCCCCCTTTCTTTCCTCCCCTGCCCCCCCCCCCTGCTGCAGACCCTCACACCATGGGAAACGCCGAAAGCCAGAATGTAGAGCACGAGTTTTACGGTGAGAAGCACGCCAGCCTGGGGCGCAAGCACACCTCCCGCTCCCTGCGGCTGTCACACAAGGCGCGGCGCAGCCGGCACGCCAGCTCGGGGAAGGCCATCCACCGGCACTCGGAGGTCAGCACCCGCTCGAGCAGCACGCCCAGTATCCCCCAGTCACTGGCCGAGAATGGCCTGGAGCCCTTCTCGCCGGAGGGGCCCCTGGAGGACTTCGAGGGCCCCATCTGGGTGGACCGGGTGGGGCTGGGCTTGAGGCCCGTGTCCTACACGGACTCCTCCATCGCCCCCCGCGTGGACGGCAGCCTGGTGCTCACGGCCGCCTCCGTGCAGAGCATGCCGGAGCCCGAGCAGAGCCGGGGGCTGTACGGCGGCGGGGGTGGGCGCTGCCTGGCAGCGGGAGGCAGGCAGCCGCGGCCCTACGCCACCTCCTCCTCCTCGGGCGGGCCCGCGTTCATGGAGACGGCCAGCTTCAAGAAGAAGCGCTCCAAGTCGGCGGACATCTGGCGGGAAGACAGCCTTGAGTTCTCCCTCTCGGATCTGAGCCAAGAGCACTTCACCAGCAACGAGGAGATCCTGGGCTCGGCCGAGGAGAAAGACGGCGAGGAGCCGGGGGGCATGGGCACCCAGGCCAGCCCGCGCCCACGGGGCTCTTGCCAGCGCGCCAACTCCCTGGGCAACCTGTACCCACCGCAGAAGACCACAGCGGTGTCCGCGGCGGTGACAGTGGCAGGCGCGGCCAACGGGGGTCCCGGCGGCAAATTTGTGGGCTATGGCCGGAACCTGGTGTCAGATATTCCCGATCTGGCGAGCCACAAGGTGCCAGCTGCCGCCACCGACGAGGGGCTTCCCTACAGCAATTACAACACGCTGCCCTGCCGGAAATCTCACTGTCTCTCCGAGGGGGCCACCAACCCCCAGATCAGCCACAGCAACAGCATGCAAGGCAGAAGGGCCAAGACCACGCAGGTAAGAGGAGTGACCCAAGTCACACGCAGGGGCGGGGGTGGGGACGACGCTGGCAGCATGCCAGGGTCCAGGCGGCGTGATTGATTTCCCCGGGGCTGCAGCTCCCTGGGTTTCTGTGGGTTTCTGGTTTTTCCTCTGGGTACCCCTCCACCCCGGCGGCCGCGGCTGCAGCTTCTCTCTCTCTCTCTCTCTCTCTCTCTCTCTCTCTCTCTCTCTCTCTCTCTCTCTCTCTCTTTCTCTCTCTCTCT
>JAOXYA010004760.1:0-14398 GCA_028565675.1 Sorex palustris | reverse complement strand
TCATGCACTCAGGAATTACTCCTGGCCGTGCTCAGGGGACCATATGGGATGCTGGGAATCGAACCTGGGTCGGCCACGTGCAACAAGGCAAAGGCCCTATCCCCTGTGCTATCTCTCCAGCCCCACGTTTATATTTCTTTAATTAACATGGGTTTAATTAACATGTCTTTGAGCTCCGTCCCCATTTCTGTTTGTGGTTGGTTCATTTCCGTTCTCAGAGCATCATGGTCTGAGAGGATAGTTGATACCATTTCCAGCTTCTTGACTTCATAGAGACTGTCCCGGGAGCTCTGAATATGTCCAGGACTTTGGGGCCATGAAGGGCTCTCTCTAGGCCTGTTCGGCCCATCACTTCATTCCAGGTTCTTCTTGTCTACTGTCCTGGAGCTCAGCTCCCTCTCCTGAGACCTTCCGCTGAGTTTTACCTGCCATCACTTCAACTCTGTCACTTCGGCGGTGGTTCTCCTCATTCCCATTCTCATCCTGTCTTGTGCTCTTGTAGAGCATGGTGACAGACACCGGTGCAGATAAGACTCGACCTGGCAAAGCAGTCCAGAAGCAAATCCTCAAAAGAGGGAGTATCTAGGAAGAGTTGGCAAGAACAGTGTATCAGCCAGCACCAGGTGTTCGACCTTGAGCTTCACTCGACCTCCTGGTCACATGAGCCCAAGACTCATGTAAATTGTCACATATGCTTAGCAAGTTACCCTAACTGTAGCATCTAGCCTTGATTGGGATTGGACCAGGGCAAAGTAGAGTTGGAGAGATGATGGGCCAATAATACTAAACTTGGGGCTGGAGCGATAGCACAACAGGTAGGGCATTTGCCTTGCACACAGCCAATCCGGGTTCGATTCCCAGCATCCCATAAGGGCCCCCGAGCACTGCCAGGTGTTCCTGAGTGCAGAGCCAGGATCAACCCCTTAGCATTGCTGAGTATGACCCAAAAAGCAAAAAAAAAAAAAAAAAAGTAATAATAAAAAAATAACGCTAAACTTTCTGTGATTGGACTATCCTTTTAAGCTGAAACCCCCTATAAAATGTGTGGATTTGGCAACAGTGGACAGCCATCAGCTGCTCCCAGAGGGTGTTCCTCCACGTACCCATTATCCTTTGCACCACATCTGCCCGAGCCCGGGCACCGTTGGGGAGAAAACTGTTCCCCAACATGTCTGGTGACTCCGTCTGAGTCATTTCTTTGCTCTCATTAAACATCTTCATAGTGGTATCTCTGTCGTCCTTCTCTGAGAGGTGACAGAGCTGGTCCCGGCAGAGACTTCCGTGCTATTATCGCCACTCACTGAGCCTGACGGGCCTCTCCACGGCTTCCCCAGGAGCCTGCTGTGTTCTGAGCGGATCTTGGTCATTTGCCCCTCGGGAGGACTCTGAGGAACAAGACCAAGCATTGCTCTTTCCTTCCCCGCCAGCATCAGGAGGGGGTGAGGCAGGGAGAGCTGTGACGAGCAGAGCGTGGTACCGCTGTTGGGTTCCCAGAATGAAATGCCTTTGAGACATTGCTTAAGTATTTCTTATTGCTGCAACTGGAGTGGCCATTGGATTTAGGATCTGAAGCTGGATATTTTGGGGCGGGGACGGGGTGTGAAAACACCATTAATAATGATGCTAGGTGGAGCCAGAGCGAGGGTACAGCGGATAGGGCTTTGTCTTACACACGGCCAACCTGGCTTTGATCCCTGCATCCCAGATGGTCCCCCAAGCATCTCTAGGAGTGATTTCTGAGTGCCGAGCCAGGAGTAACCCCTGAGCATCACCAAGTATGGCCCCAAAGCCCAAAAATAGTAATGATAATGATGCCAGAATAAGACGGGATCTGCAGTGGCCGGGTACCATGGGATACACCTAGCGTTAGAAAATGCACAGAATCTTATCGAAAGTGCACTTGGTTTATGAGTCTAGAGAGAGTCCCATCACTAACCGCATGTGATTTCCACTGGTTCATGTGCCTCTCTGGTCCTCCTTGTTCTCCATACCCGGGCAAGCTCTTCAGTCTCTTCTGAAACTCACCCCCCATTCAGTCTAGTGTCGGGCTTTAGAAGGTGCCTGTTGGAAGCTGACCAACCAATGAGTGAGGGGACCAGAGTTTGTCACTCGAGTTTTCTACTCCGTGCCCTCCTGCTGAATGCTGCCACCGGCTGGACTGCCACCTTCTCTGTCTGGTAGCCTAAACTGTCTCCATCTTATAAGCAAAATTCCCTGAGAGGTTCTCTGGTTGATGCCAACATGTCTTCGTGGACAGGGCCTGTCACTGGCCCGGCTGGAGTCATATGCCCATCTGTGTACCAAGACACAGTGGAGAGTCGTGGGCTCAGGGGTGGGGGATGGCTCACAGGACCCAGACCCTGCTTCACCCACGGGAGGCCCCAGGCTCAGTTTCCCAGGCCTGCCTGGTCAACAGCTGGATGTGACCCCCCAAACACAGAACAGGGAGTAACCCCCAAGATCTGCCAGGTGTGGCCTACACAAAAGCATAAATTAACCCGTGAATTCCAATCTATTTAAAAGCCATCAATGGGGGCTGGAACAATAGCACAGCAGGTAGGGCATTTGCCTTGCATGTGGCCGACCTGGGTTCGATTCCCAGCATCCCATATGATCCCCTGAGCACCTCCAGGAGTAATTTCTGAATGAAAAGCCATGTGTAACCACTGAGCATTGCCGGGTGTGACCCAAAAAGTCAAAAAAGTAAATAAATAAGAATAGCCATTGATTTTGAGGATGGGCCATTGATCTTTCTACTATGTTCATGGTGTGTAGACTTGATGGGGCGGGGGGAGGGGGGGTTCTCCCTGGACTTTGGGGAAATGTTCTCATTTCTATAGATTTTGTGAGTTTTCCCAGTATGGAAGTGGCTTTATCCCTTCTAATCACAGGATCTTGGAAGCCTGTTTGCTGTGTCAGGAAGCAGAGCCAAGGGGAGGTGTTGTGGGGGGGGTGGGGGGGGAACGCCTAGAGCCTGACCCGTGTCCTTGTGAGTGTTGCTCTGGGCTTCTCTGCTACCTTATCGGGGACAGTGTCCCCTCCCTCCTTGGGTAGTTGTGAAGCTGTGTGCTCAGACCACATGGGATGGCGCCTGGCGCAGGCTGGGCCTGTGTTGGACGGATCTGTGGCCTTGGCTGCAGGCGTCATTCTGATGGGAGCTGAAGACTGCAGGCCACAGCCCTGCCCAGAGACAGGGAGGGAGAGCAAAGCAACTTTGCCATTCGGGGTCATTCAAGGGTCACTGAGAGTCCATCTCCACAGCAGCCACAGGGTCTTACCCATGCCAAGGAGCGGGTGGAGTGGTTGACCTAGTTCACCCAGGTCAGCAGTGGGCAGACAGGGACCCGTGAGCTGGTCCTGAGACTAGCTGTGGAGTCTAGGTAGACGCCAGAGCTGCCATCTGTCTCTTTGTTTGCATCATCATGGCTAAGGCCAGTGGTTTCCACCTCACTGTGGGCGGGAAGCCCAAAGCGTTTCTGAGATCCTTGACGAACTTGAAGCGTCCATCACCCCGAAGTGCCCTTCAGAATTGGGGTTCTCCCTGGTCCTGTCCTTGGCTTTTCTTTGGCTGGGAAATAACGCCGACTTCCTAGGTGTCTTTGATCTTTTCCTCTTTATTACCAACAGCACGCGGTATTTAGTTTTCAGACGATTCTAGTATAAATCTTGAGCAGGGTAGGGGATGTGGATTGGCGGAAACTCGCCTCTCCTGTCTGAGGCCCTGGGGTGGGCCCCCTGGAGCCACAAATAAGTCAAGCTAAATTCTACAAAAATGGAGGTCGATTGGAAGTTGATTTAAGGGAGCTATTAACCAAACTAAGAAGAGTGTAGGTGGTTTGAAGATAGGATTTAAAACAAAAAGCAGGGCTGACTGGAGTGATAGCAGAGCAGGGAGGGTGTTTGCCTTGCACACGCCAACCCGCGTTCGATTCCCAGCATCCCATATGGTCCTCTGAGTACCACCAGGAGTAATTCCTGAGTGCAGAGCCAGGTGTGACCCAAAAAAGAAAAAAAAAAAGGCAAAGAAGTGGGAGCCTAGTACAGTAGGGAGGGCATTTGTCTTGCACACTGCCAACCCGGGTTCGAGTCCCTGCATCCCATATCGTCCCCCAAAGAACCTCCAGGAGTAATTCCTGGGTAAACCCTGATCACAGCTAAGTGTGACACCCCTCAAAAAATATATATATAACAAATAAAAATTAAAAGCAAGAACGTTTCTGATGTGGGAGCCGGGGGTAGCCTGAGTGACAGAGCAGACCTGGGGCCTTGCACTGGGTCCCGTCCACCACGTGTCCCCCAAGTGTCACTCTCCCTGGGGGTCTGTGCCCGTCTGTGTCTGTTCCAACAGAGCACCCCAGCACCGCCTCCCGGACGTGGCCTGCCTTCATCTGAACTCGATTACCTCTCCCTAGACCCTGATTGTCTGCGGGGTCACGATCAAAGCCTGGGGTCAGGAGTTGAACAGATCTTCGGGGGACCCCAGCAAGGCCACACAGCATTGCCTAGAGCATCCCTGCCTGAGCAGCCAGAGGCCGGGGGGGCTGTGAGCTGTGTCGGACGGGGGGGGGGGGTACTTTGCGCAAATTGAAACCACCCAGGCGAGAGGGGGCTCGGCCGCCTGCTCAGCTGGCTCGCATTAGTCGCGGTCCCTGGTGGTGGCGGCAGGGGCGGCCGGGCTCCGGCTCGCTGGGCAAGGGCTGGCCCCCGCCAGCAAAGGTCAGCGAGCACTCTGGGCTGTGTAAATAGACCCCCTTTCAGGCCCCCCGCCCTGGCCACACAGTATCTCTTTCAAAGATATCCAAACACCAAAGCAGACCATACCCAATCGACTTTATTATTTTAAAACCGGCCCGTTGTGTCCACACCGCCGGCCCCCCGGGTCCCCAAGGGGACCAAGATTCATCACGGAAGCTGCTCTAGCACACGCCTCTCCCCGCTCAGGGCCCAGGCCAGTCACTCGAGCATGTGTCCCAAGAGCCGGCATCTGGGGGCAAATGCTTAGTGACCCCCCTCACCCCCTCTACCAACTTCCAGGCGGGTGCTGAGGAAGGGGCGAGAGCCAAGCATGAATGCGGGCGGGCAGGGCCATCCACCGGCCTGAGTACAGCAAGTTCAGGGCATTGGACAAATGAGAACATGAGCAATGAGACAGGAGTGACGGGGCCTGGGGTGAGAGGGCTGTGCCAGGTGCGGAATCTGGGGTGCCAACCCGGGAACGGTGGGTTTCCCTGTCTGCCTCATTGGGGGACTTATCATCGGAGATGGTGCCTGGCTATGCATGCAGCCAGCCAGATCCCTGGCCCCACCTGGCCCCCTGAGCATTGCCAGGTGAAGCAACAGAGACCCCCATAAGCAGCGCTGGGGAGGCCTGGATGATCCTAGCACCCCAAAACTCGAACAACTCTGCAACCTCGGGCATGCTGGATGGTTGTCACTGGGGATGGCCCCGGGCTCTGGAACATTGCTTGGATGGCATCGAACTCGTTCCATGAAGGAGTGGAACTCTGGTTGTCTGAGTTCTTGGAGAACAATCCTTCTGGGCTAAGCTCCAGGTTTCCTAGAAAGACACAGTCAGGGGGTCCTGCTGCTGGTCTGGGGGTGCAAAGGGCTTCGGCAGCAGGGCTTGGCTGTGGCCACGCCTCCCGTTGTAGGTGTTTAGACTCTTCCCAGCGGCTTTGGAGCGGGAGGGAGGGAGACTTCAGCGAGCGTCTGTAGGACGGGTCTGGATCTACGCTTTGGCTCCAGACTCACCTACCACCCGTGTTCTCTGCCCAGAGCCCGAACAGAAGTTCTCAGTCTTGAGTGATTTCCTTCTGGCATGTTCCACAGCTTGGCACATGTGGATGATCCTTTGAGTAAGGAGGAGTTTTTCGGCCCTTTCTTAGTGGCACTGAGGATCCCAGAACATCACAGCTGTGAGATTCACCTGGGAGACTGCCTGGGCTCTCTGAGGCTGCTGCTGCAAGTTACCAGAAAATTGTTGACTGCAAATAGCACAGATTTGTTCCTTCTAAGGTCTGGAAGTCAGACCTCCAGCACAGGTCTCAGTGCAATGTAAGCGGGGCTGAGTCCTCCTAGCTACATGGTATGTGTATGCGGGGGGAGAGGGAAGGGCGGGGGGAGTGGAGGTAGAGTCTGTCTTCCTCCATTTTGCTCCCGGAGGTGGCCCACACACCTTGGCTTGTGGCCCCTTCCTCTGTCTTCACCAAGAGCGACCACGAGGCAAGTCCCGCTCTCATCACATCTCTCTGGCCTGGTGCGGTCACCTGCCTCTGACTCTTCTGCTGTCTGTTCCCACACTCAGGCACCCTGTGATCACACACCAGACCCGCGTGGATGACCCTGAGTGTGCCCTGAGGTTTAAGGCGAGCTGATGAGGGACATGAGTTCTGTGTGCAGCCCTGATCTTTTTCTGCAGCTTTCTTGCGGGTTCTGGTCTCACTCAGGGCACTTTCCCCTCGTCATCATGTGTCGGCGGCAGAGACGGATTCCTACCCTCTGCACCAGGCCATGGTGATGACAGAACAATACACACGTTGCCCCTGGGAGCTCTCTAACATGGAGAGATTAAAACTTAAGAATCTTTGAAAAAGTAAATTCAAGGGGAGCTGGAGCAATAGCACAGTGGGTAGGGCGTTTGCCTTGCATACAGCCAACCTGGGTTTGATTCCCAACATCCCATAGAGTCCCCTGAGCACCGCCAGAAGTAATTCTTGAGTGCAGAGCCAGGAGTAAACCCTGTGCATCGCCAAGTGTGACTCAAAAAAGCAAAAAAAAAAAAAAAAAAGTAAATTCAAGGGCTGGAGCCATAGTACAGCGATAGTACAGCGTACAGTGGGTGAAGTTCTTGCCTTGTACACAGCTGACTCCCGGCACCCCTTAGAGTGCCCTGAGCACTGCCAGGTGTGGCCCCAAAGCAAAGAAATTATAGGTCTCTCAGACAGTGGTGGGTTTCTCAGAATAAAAGGGGTGAGGAGGGAGAGGCACAGGGAGCTTAGGGAGCAGATGCAATTTGGGGTAGAGGTGGAAGGGCAGCGGCAGCCTCCCTGAGCCGGAGCGTTTGGGCACTGAGCAGGGAGTCAGGGAGCACTTTGGAGAGGGGTGGGAAGGGCATGCCAGCAGATGGAACAGCGTCTGCAAAGTGGTGTGGCTCTGAGGAGCAGCAGGTGAGGTCTGTGTGAGTGAAGAGGCAGAGAGAAGGGAAGATGAGGGGCTGGAGCAATAGCACAGCAGGTAGGGCATTTGCCTTGCATACAGCCAACCTGGGTTCAATTCCCAGCATCCCATATGATTCCCTGAGCACCACCAGGGGTAATTCTTTTTTTTTTTCTAGTGACATACTAGCCAGGGGTAATTCTTGAGTGCAGAGCCCTAAGCACCGCCGGGTGTGACCCAAAACGCAAAAGAGAGAGAGAGAGAAGATGAGAGCTGTGAGGGCTGGGTGGGATGGACAGTCCCCCAGTGAGGGACAGAATGGGATTTAGGTTCTGTTTTCCTCCTGCTGCAGCAAGGAATGCAGCACGCGCTATGGGGCAGAAAATAGCCCGATCTGTTCTTTGCTGCCCTGGGGCTGAAGGCCAGACTCGGGTCGGTAGGGTCACACGCGCCCTCTGAAGGTCACGGGCACCCGGCCCCACCCTCCAGCAGCTCCGCTATGGTGTCTCCGGGACCTTGTGGTGTCATCTGAGTCCAGGTTCACAGAATCTTGGGCCCTGAGCCAGGAGGCCCCGGGTGATATCAGCGGAGAGCCGATTTCCAAAGAAGGCCATGCCTGCATTCCGGGGGGAGTTTCTAGCAGCATCTGCCATGTTGGGTGGCAGCGAGGCTGGGGTAGGGAGAGGAAGGCAGGCACTGCCAGTCCCAGGGGTGGGCGTGGGCCAGTCCGAGGCAAGGGGTGGAGCTGCCCAGAGTGTCCCTCTCCTGGCCTGGTGAGAAGGCTCCAGGCTGCTGAAGCCCACGCAGGAGCCAAAGGCCAGGAAAGAACCCCCTGTGTCCTGGCCATGGGCGCGGCCGTCTTGCACGTGCAGTGGGGTGGGGCTGCAGCTTCTTCCCGCAGACACTCTTCAGACAGCCCACAAAGGCCCCCAGGCTGGGCCGGGACACCTGTGCATGGTCTGTGTGTGTGTATGTGTGTGTGTGTGCACACGTGTGGACACCTGCATATGTGTGTCAGTATCTGCATATATGTGGGCCCTTGCATGTGTGTTTGTGTGCATGTGTGTGAACCTCTATACATGTGTGTATCTGTGTGTGCAAGAGTGTGTGTGGACGTGTGAATGAGCATGGCCTCTGTGCATATGTGTCTGTGTGTACACACATGTGCATGTCTGTGGGCCTCTGTGCATGTGTGTGCATCTCTAAGTGGACATGTCGTCCTCTGGATGTGCACATCTGCCTGCATGTATGCATGTCCAGTTCCGTGTGTTCACATGTGTGTGCGTACAGGTGTGTGAGTCTGCGTGAACACATGTGGTCTCTGGGTTGTGCGTGTGAGTAGGAGGCCTCTGTCCGTGTGTGCCATCTGCGTGGGCATGTGTGTATTCTCCGTGCGCATGTTCTGGGTGCATGTGTTTTTGTGTGAACGAACACCGCATCACAGCTGCCCAGACCCTTTTTCCGGTGCTCTCAGAGGGTGGGCCCTGCCTGCATATCCCCCACGCCACGCGAGCTGGGATTTTCCCACCTTACAAAACTCAAACCACCTCCCGGCCAGGTCGCAGTGGCAGCCACGTTCCCAGCCGCCTCCCCGCCAGAAGACTCAGTGGCTTTAGCTGCTGCATCTTGGAAGTGCAGGGCTGGACTCAGAGGCACCTTTGGAGAAAGAAGCACAGAGGCATCCAGAAACGGGAGGGCAGCGTTCCTGCGTGGACATGGGGATGCTCTGTGCTGTGAGTTTCAGGTGTGTCCAACCCAGCGGGCTGCTGACTGGCTCCTGCATGCCCCCTGCCCACTGCCCTGAGCTCAGAGAGCAGCCGGCGCCTTCAAACTGCTGCAGGAGAAAAGGAGATGGTGCAGGAAACATAAGCATGATGCGAAGTCCAGGCATCTTCATCCACAAAAGAGAATTCTCAGTACACACAGGGGCGCCCCAGGTGCTCGGAGGGGCAGGGGTCCATTCCACATTGTCCTAGGCCCGGCTGGGCAGGCTGTGTCCATCAAGCTGGGGTCTTCCAGTGCCGGGTCCCATGCCAGGCCTGTGCCCCACTCCCACGAGCTGCCTCTCCAGCCATTTCTGTTCACTTCCGGGGCCTCCCAGAACGGGTGGTGCTGACCCACTGACCCGCCTCAGGTGCAGCTGCGGGACAGGTTTTGTTTACAGAAATAGGTAGATTTCCTGGGGCGTTGAGTGACTTTTTTTCCTGAAAAGGAGGTGATGGGAAAATCCATCTGGGACTCTACTTTAGACCTGGCCTCTGTAGTTACATTCACCCAGGACGGAGACCGTGAGGTCCTGTCAATGATGTTTACCCTTTGACCTGTCACCAAAAGCTGGCCCCAACCTGGGCACCCAGAATAATTACATTTTGCGTTTTCATACCGGGCACATGCTAGCGGACTTCGACCGTAAGTGTGGAAAGGTCGGACTACAGCTGAATCTTATGAAGGCAATGTTTATGAGAAACAGCCTCGTTCCTGATGCTCCATTTGCTCTCAACGGAACAACCATCTCCGAATGCAACAGTTGAAGTCAACATGACGAATGACCTTGCACCTGAGTTGCGCAGGAGGAAGAGAACGGCTTGAAACACCTTCAGGAGCGTCGAAGAAATAGCTAAGAGGACGAAGAACCTCCAGCTCTGGGCACATCTTTGATTCCACTGTTCTTCCTGCATTAACATACGCCTCAGAGACCTGGGCCCTACGCAAACAGGATGAGAATGCTATTCAGGTCTCCCAAAGAGGAATCGAAAGAGCTATGCTTGGAGTAACACGCTTCACTCAAATGAGAGAAAAAATCCGGAGTTCCGACCTTCGTCGACGATCAAGAATCAGGGACACAGTCTCATTTGCCAAGGCGTCGAAAATCAGATGGATTGGACACGTAATAAGATTTGGAGATGACCGCTGGACTAGAGCCATTACCGACTGGATTCCACGGGATGTCAAAAGATCACATGGCCGCCCACCTATGAGATGGTCAGACTTCTTCATCAAGACCCTAAGTGATCGGTTTGAGGCTCTTCATGTTCCTAGAACAAACAGATACCATTGGGCTACGCTAGCACGCAACAGGGGCAAATGGAGACGTTACTGGTGCCCACTCAAGCAAATCGACTATTAACGGGAAGTCAAGTGATCAAGTGATACCGAGCATAGGCCCGGGGGGGGGGGGGGAAGGGCTCAGATTATGCCCACTTGAAAGAAGGGATCAATCAAAGCATTTCACGCCCTGCCCAGGTGACTCAGATTTTTCTGCCTCTGAGATTCAGAGATTCTTCTGTCTCGAGAAGGGATGTCAGTTATAGTGCCAGGCCCCCGGTTTCAACACCTAGTTCTGCCAGGTGAGCGTGGGAGATGAATGAGCATCTCTGAGCTTCCTCTTCCTCTCGTGAAGATGCCTATACACTTGCAGGAGGGGTGAGGAGATTAAATCATGCCGCAGCCCTGCTTGGAGCAAATTATGCCCCGCAGAAGCGCATTCACTATTTCACGCCTCCAAGTTCATCTTTCCTGCAGGATTCCGCCTGCTTGGTCAGTCCGTGGCCTGCTGCGGGTCTCTGCGATTTGTAAGCTCCGCTCCAAAGAGAGGGGGAACCTGGGGACTGGGGTGAGAACTGTGTGTCCTCCTAGAGCCGCCCTTGCCTGTCACCCAGAGAGGCAGTAAGGCCACTGTGCTGAGTCCATTACCCACTGCCTCCATCCAAACTGTAGTGCAGTTCCATCCTGAACAGCAGTGTCAGGAGTAATTCAAATAGGCTCCGATGACTGAGGGGGAGGCTGAGTGAGACCCAGCTGGGAAACACCGGGCCCCCCGGCCTGGATTCAGATTTTGAAGACAAGGCTCAGCATCCCCCAACTCTGTGCCAAAATGTTGCTGGAAGAGGAAAAATTCGCAGTTGTGAGGGGCACCGTGGTGTGGAAGGAGGGCGGCAGCTCCAGGACATGCCATCTGTGCTGGGAACTGCAGTGGGGCCCAGAAGCTCTCGCTCGGAACTTGACCCTCCTGGGGGCAGTAAGGTCTCCAGAAAGCAGGAGCCAAATCCCAAGACTGGGGGTTCTGCCCGCAAAGGGTCTCCAGTGTCTGAAGAAGCCAGAAGCTTTGAGGCATGAACCCACCCGGAGATGCCTCCACCCCATGTTTGTGGGCCTGTGCTGAGGTTTCCGGTCATTTATGCAGGTACCTAAGGAGCCGCTAGTTTTGCCCGTCATGCCCACCCTCCCCCCACCGCCGCGGTCCCCGGAAGCTGCCACTGGGACCCTGTTTACTGCTGGGTCACTAGATGGTCTGACAGGGCAGAGCCACGCTTCTTACTCTATGGAGAAGTGCCAGGGTCAAGAGCAGCGAGCATCTGGCCAGCTGGTTCTGGACTCCCAGAATCCTACCAAGAAAGTCACAAGTCTCGCTCCATATGCCTCAGGCCTGTTGCCCAGGAATTGGGAGGAGATGTTTAGGAATCAGTCGGTGTCATTACTGTGACCTTGGGCGACAATTACTGCATCCATTGGTGATGTCTACTTTGACCTTTGGGTCGATGTGTAGGATCCGTTGGCGGTGCCTTGGTGTGGCTTTCAGGGGATGTGCAGGGCACGTAGTTGCTGTCTGCTGTGACCTCGCGCAGACGTTGCTGGCTCCATTGGTGATGTTTGCTGTGACCTTGAGTGGACATTGCAGGACCCATTGATGTTGTCTGCTGTGACCTTGGGTGGGAATTTCATGGTACTAAGGTTTTTTTCTCTCTTGGCCTAGAAAATGTTTCCTAAACTTCAGGCATGTGAGGGTTTATTCAGTTATTCACCTCTGACTTATACTGTTATTTGATTATTTTTCAATTTACAGGCTTCTTTTGGCTTAAAGTAAGTTCTTTTTTGGCTTAAAATATTCTTCGTTTTAAAGTTCAGATTTATAGCATCATCTTACGTGAAAAGCCAGCATTGTTTGCCATAAATGGAAGGAATTGGTAAAAAATAAATTCACTGAAAATAAACCATAGTATTAAATTCCAGGCAAGACTTCAGCCTGGAAAGCTTGGACTCATAGCTCAGGTTCTAACCTCTGAGCTTCACCACCTTTGAGATAGGTTAAAAGATAATAGGAAAGGATGGGAAAGGGGATCAGAAGAGATCTTTGCATCACCGCTGGGGATTCCTGTGGTACCCTGGGCTGGTAGGCAAGACAAAAATAAACTCAGGGTCTAGAGAGAGGATACCCAGGTTAAGGCGCTTGCCTTGAATGCGGCTGGTCCAGGTTTGATCCCCAGCACCATGGAGGTTCCCCCAAGCCCCTCCAGGAGGGATTCCTGAGCATCACCAGATAGGGCCCAAAAATAAACAAAGAAGACTAGACTCAGAATCAGGATGTAAGTTCTGATCTAGTCTCTGTTACAAACGCATAGATTCCCTTATTTAGTCTGATCCTTGACTTCCCATCACACAGTACAGGAGTTGACTCCATTTGAGCTTATAAATCCCAAACTTCTTTTGCCCACCACCCCCTTTTCAAACAAGAAATCACTCAGCAACCCCCCCCCGGAATCCACCCTCTTCAGTTTGGGGAGCGGGGTGTTGGGGCCACACTAAACAGGTCCCAGGAACCACTTCTGGCTCAGAACTCAAGGTTCACTTTCGATGGTGCTCAGGGGACCATGTGTGGTGCTGGGGATCAAACCCAGGTTTGCTGCACACAAGGCAAGTACCTTCAGCGGTGTCTCATCTCTGTCCTCTCAGCCAGCAACTGAAGGTGGCCCCAGCTGTTTCCAAGTCTCCTCCTGACACTGGGGACATTGGTGGTGGGAAAGGTACACTGGTGAAGGGACAGGTGTTGAAACATATGACTGAAACTCAATCCTGAACAACCTTGTAACTGTGTATCTCACTGTGAGTCAGTGAATTTTTTCAAAGGCTCCCCCTGGATGGTTACAGTGTCCCAAAGAGGATGTAGTGATAGACACCACCTCATCTCATAGGGTCCCCTCCCTCTAGCACCCATCAGCTAGGCTTCCTCCTGCCTCCACCAGCAGAAATCCTGACTCCTTCCTAGGTTTACCATACTTGTCACCTAACAGTCCCAAGAGGGCTGCGTCACCTCCAGCCCTTGCCTCCACCTTCCAGACAAACGGAAGGCCAAGTTATGATCAGAGAAGCTGAAGTCTCTTCAGGTTTTATTTTCTTGGCTGAATTTGTCCTTTGGCCACCCCGGGCTACAGAGAAGGCAGGGAAATATGATTCCTCTTACCTGAGTGCATTGCTGTTCCCAGCGGATTCTCTTACAAGAAAGGCGAGAAAATGGTTATTGGGTCACTCAATGGACAGCAACTGTAAGTGCTTAAAGAGGGGCGGGGAGGGGGGAGGGTTAATCCCCCCCCACCCCTCCAGCCCTAAGGAGCTGTGATAAAAAGCCTTTTCCTCCCCGCTCTCTCTTACCAAGCTGGCCCAAGCACATGAATGCTCTATTTTTCCATAAAAGGGCTTCTCTGTGAACTTCTGCGTGTTGAGGCCACTTTTGTTTTTCCTGGCAAACGTGCTCCAGGGGAATGAAAGTTCACCACGGTGCACGTGTGTATTTGAGCACGACAGGAGACGAGGCAGGGAGCGCCTGAGAGGGAATGTTTTCAGAGGTGGGGGGGAGACAAGTGTGGAGCCTGGAAGGTCACTAGGAATCAGGGAGAGCAGGCCACGTGCGCTCTGGCTCTGACCAGGACAGGAGTGACCTGGGAGCCAGACTGACCCCCTGCCCCCACCCAGCTGCCCAATGCTGAATGGACAATCCCATGTCAGCCTCTCTACAGAGAGGCCCAGACCCCCTCAGCCCATTCCACAGAGGCAACGTGCCCCCCTCATCCCCATGCCCCAGGATAGCCCACACTGCACCCAGCCAGAGCCGCTTCTGCTCCCAAGATGTGAGGGGTGAACGGGGCTGGAGTTTTGATGGGCACGTGCCTGGCACCCAGATGACCTGGGTTTGATTCCCTGCTTCCCATATGGTTCCTTGAGCACCGCTAGGAGTAATTCCTGAGTGCAGAGCCAGAAATAACCCCTGAGCACCACCAGGTGTGACTCCAAAATCAAAAAAAAAAAATTAAATATTCTTTTAAAAAGGCGGGGCTGGAGCGATAGCACAGCGGTAGGGCGTTTGCCTTGCACGCAGCCAACATGGCCGACGGGAGTTCGATTCTCCGCCCCTCTCGGAGAGCCCGGCAAGCTACCGAGAGTATTCGATATGCCAGACACAGTAACAACA
>JAOXYA010004741.1:0-14400 GCA_028565675.1 Sorex palustris | reverse complement strand
CAGGGGGGTGGGAAGGGGGGGGAAACGGGGACAGCCGCGCACGCGCACCCCAGCTCCCGCCCTGGGCCGCGGACCTGCTGCGCGAGGATCTGTCGCCGTAGCTTCTGGCGCTCCCGGATCTCCTGCAAGCGGCTGTCCATGTCTCAGCGCCTGACTCTCACGCAGCCCCCCCGCCCCCCGCCAAAAATAAATGCCCCCAGTTCCCATCCACAATCGCGGGAACAGGCGATTCGCCGAGAGCGGTAGGCGGCCGGGGCCAGCCGCTGCTTTGCCCACGGGTTAGTTCCGGCGCGGCCGGAAGTGGCTCGCTGGATCCCGGAAGTCCCGCCTCCTCGCCGACGCCGCTCCTCGGACGGCCACGGGAAGGCGCCGCGTGGGCGGGGACGTCGCTGGCGGCTGGAGGTGCGGGATTTCCCTCCGCTGTCGTCGGTCGCCGCGGATTGGAACCGAGCCCACCCACGGGGGTCTGTGGCCCGCCCGCCCTTTCCCCTGCGGCCTCAGACGCCCTGTGGCGTGCTCTCACTGTTTTCTCGGAACGGGCCATTTTGTTGCTTCCTCCCCCTTCCCAGTCCCTCAGTGGTCCGCCCTGCTGGAAAAATTGCCAAACCCTCTATTTTTTTCTTTAATTCCCCCCCCCTCGCCCACCACCACCGAAACCTCCAAATTCGATCTGACTTGTGACCTGGACCCACTTACTCCTTGAGCGTTCTTGTCTACTTAAGCGCTTCTTGGTGTCTTCTCTTTGGATTTTCTTTTATCCGTAAAAACGCGCCCTTCAGCGCTGCCGGGAAATCTCCTTTGATTCTGATGATGATGATGATTACTATTGTTTTATTATTATCATTATTATTATTATTTTGGTGTGGTGAGGTGGTCTTGGGTCGTGGTTCTCAGCACCTCCAGTCAGGGAAGTTTGGAGAGTCTTAAGAGTGAAGGGGCTTGAGATAGAACAGCGGGAGCGCCTTTTCCTCAGACACCCGGGTTCGGGTTCGGATTCCATCTGCGCAAATCCCTATGGGCCCCCGAGCACCTCCAGAAGTAACCCTGAGCATCGCCGAGTGTGGCCGAGGTCAGAAAAAAATCCCAAAAAACTCCTAACTTACCCTCACTCCTCAGATTTGGTGCCTCACGGAGTCACGAAGATTGACACAAAAATAGTGATTCTGATCCACAAAATTACTCTTTTTTAAGAATAAGATTTTTCTCGGGACTTCTCCGTTCAGGCAGTGGACTTGCCTCAGCTTCCACCTAGGCTCTTTTCCGCACCTCGCTAGCCCTTGAGAAATGATTTTTCTTCTAAAGCAAGCTATGGATTCTGCCCTTTAGGGAAGGGGGGAGGGCGGACGAAGTGTCCCGAGTTAGGGCACCTCATTTTAGTTTCGTTCTTTTGTAGTGGCCAGAAATACCCCCCCAGATTATAGAAATTTAAAAGGAAAAGCAAAACGAGTGAAATTGTCCAGTTTTGGAGATAGATCTGGTGGTGACATTCTTCTCATAGCAGAGACTGGAGTCTTGTGAGTTCCACGGTCATCCACCACATTTGTCATCTTATTCCAGCTCTTAAGTGGTTGGGGTAGACATGAAGTCCTATTTCTTTGAAGAATTTCATGGGTGTCCTGATAGGGACTGCACTAAATCTGATAGTGCTTTGGGGAGTATTGCCATTTTGATAATGTTAATCCTTTCTGTCCAAGAGCAGGGTATGTATCTCCATTTCCTAGTGGTCTCTTATATTTCCTGAAGTAGTGTTTTGTAATTTTCTTTGTGTAGATCCTTCACCTATTAGTTAAGCTGATTCCGAGGTACTTGATTTTCTGAGGCACTATTGTGATAGAGATTGTCTTTTGAATATCTTTGTTCTTTTTCATTATTTGTATATAGGAAAGCCACAAACTTTTGGGTGTTGATTTTGTAGCCAGTCACTTTACTACATGAACCTATTGTTTCTAGGAGTGTTCTTGTAGTCTTTAGGATTTTCTAAGTATAGTATCATATCATATCATCTGCAAATAGTGATAACTTGACCTTTTCCTTTCTTATCTGTATGCCTTTGTTATCGTTTTCTTTCTTTTTTATAATGTAGGAGTACTGCTATTATTCAGCCATTGATTAAGCTGATTGAATTGGGCATGGACTCCACATCACTTTTTTTTATTCAGAGTGTTAATTTTATTTTATTATTATTCTCCCCCCCCCTTTTATTGATTCACTGTGAGATCAGTTACAAAGATTTCATGTTTGAGTTTCGGTCATACAATCATCAAACACCTATCCCTTCACCAGTGCGCATTTTCCACCATCAAAATCCCCAGTATTCCCCCACCTACCAACCCCCTGTTCCAACTCTTCCCTGCCTGTGTGGCAGACAATTTCCCCCATTCTCTCTCTCTACTTTAATTACATTCGATATTTCAACACCAGTTCCACCACCACTCAAACCTGCCTCAAAGGCAATGCTGGACGATTTGTTGTGTATTGCTTGTTATGGATAGAATATAATGTCCAGAAAATTTTGTGTTGTTCTCTTCTGGGAGCTTTAATTTAGTCTCTGGGTCTTGGCTATTGATGAGATTACATGGTGCCGGGAGCAGTTTGTGGGTGTGACTGCCAAGCTACTGGAATACTGGGGACCTGGGAGAAGGGGACCCAGTCCCCAGGCTTGGAGATCTCAGTCACAGGTTCCTGCATACCTGAGTTTTCCTGCCATTTTGCTCTTGGGTGAGTTTCATCCCATCTTGGGTAAGGCTCACACCCTCTTGGCTGAGGCTCCTCCAAGCGTGTGCAGAGTGGCCTTGGGCATGGTGTCTCTTGGGTTCTGGAGGGTTTTGGCTGCTGGAGTTCTGCCTGGGGAAGGGAGGGAAACTCAGCCTGCCCCCCTCCGAGGAGCCCAGGTGAAGACAGTCTGGTGTGGGGTCGGGACATTCTGTGTTTTACACTTCTTTTAAGTAAATAAATGTCTGGGTTCTGTGAGCCCATGTCACAAGATAATAGAATCTAAAGAGTGGATTTATCACTAATTGTCCAAAAGTAAAGAAAATAATGTGAACTGTGATTGATAAATGAAAGGTGGGGGAGAGTCACACAGGAAATCTGATGCTATCTAAGATATATAGTGTCAAAATTGAGATGAATTCTTCAGAAACTCATGGCATCCAACCATTGCTTGTTGATAGTAAGAGGAATCTCTCTTCCATGTTAGAAATAAAATTCAGTGACTCAAAAAAAAAAGAATCACTTAATATATTGGTCTTGGATCTCTCATATCTAGAACTATGAAAAAATAAATTTGTTTTGTGCAACCCCCCCTGGTCTCTGGTGTTTTATTATGGCATTTCTGGTAAACCAATACATCCACTGACAGGGAAGAAGAAAGGCTTTAAGTTTTGACTGTTGGTGGGCTCTCTGCCAACACTTCTGGGTTGCATATGCTCTGGTTTCAAACAGGATCCTCTTAAGACTTTTTTACAAGAGTCAGCAAAGAAGCCTAGGGTAGGAGGTGATGGGCACATCACAGCTGGATTTAAGGTAAAGTCTGGATAGGTAGCAGATGTGAGAAACAGATTGAATTTGGGCTTCATATGGGGAGAGATGTGAAGAGCACAGTAGTTGGAATTAGAATTAGGTAAGAGAATTTGAAGCAGAGCTGAAGAGGTATCCAATAAACAGCCCAGAAATGATATTGATAAAGGAGCTGGAGAGATAGTACAGCAGGTAGAGCACTTGCCTTGCATGTGGCCAATGTGGGTTCGATCCCTGTCACCCAATATGGTCTCCCTAAGCCACCCAGGTGTGATCTCTGAGTACAGAGGCAGGAGTAAGCCCTGAGTACCACCAAGTATGGCCTCCCAAACAAACAAATATAAAAGTATTAGTGTGGTTAAGCAGTCAGATGACAGAGCTAAGATGTCTAGGCATAAATTTCAACGGGGAGTCTTTGGAAAAGTGTTCAGCTTTTCTGCATCTCACTTTGAACCAGCACTAATATAGGCACCATGGGGGAAATCATACAGAAATCCATCACAAGGAGTGGATAAAGATATGTGCCCTGAAGCCTCAACATGGAATGTCCACATCATGTTCTCCCTGATAAAGAATTCAGAGACAAAATAGTGAGGTTGTTTAATGAGCTCAAAGAAACAGTGGAACATTTAGCCGATAAAATACAGGAGGAAATGAGAGCATAAATAAAAAATATAAGTAAAAATGCATTAATTAAAAATTTGTTAGATGAAACGAAAAACTAAGTGGGTGATAGTAGTACAGTAACAACAGCTGAAGACAGAATCAGTGAGCTTGAAGATGAGATGTAGAAAACCTTCAGAGAACAGCAAAAGATGGAGAAGGTCCTCGGAATAACTCAAGGCCAGAATAGAGAACTATGAATTGAATACAACAATATAAGAATCGTCAGAGTCCCACAAGGACATAAAGGAAATCCCAGTGAGATACTAACAGATAGTAGCAGTTAAAGACATCATTGCTAAAACATCTCAGAGCTGGAGAATGCAGGCATCTTGATCCAAGAAGCCTGGAGGGTATCAGTAAAAAGAGATCTAATTAAAAGACTCCAAGTATATCCTAATCAGAACGATGAACACTATAGATAGAGATAGAATATTGGAAGCAGCAAGATTAAAGAGAGAAATTACATACAAAGGAGAGTATTCCTTAAATTTGCAGCAGACCTATTGAATGAAATCCTCTGGGCCAGAGGACAATGATGGAATATAGTTTTAAAAAACTTAATGAAATAGAGGCTTCACCAAGAATGCTTTACCCAGTTGGACTCTCATTCAGACTTGAAGGAATGATAGACAAAGTCATGGATATACAATAGCTCAGGGAATTCATAGACTCAAAACCAATAAACCAATCTTGAAAGAAAAACTCAAGGGGCTACTGCAGGGCAAGACAAATCTCACAAACTTAACAGTCCTCTAAAGAAAGAAGGCACAAAACACCATACAATGATTTCTTGTGATGTCAATGGTATAAATGTATGATGGCAAAAAGGATTAAATGGATTAAAAAATTGAATCAAATATTTTGTTGCCTACAAGAAACACATTTAAATGGAGCAAATACAGGCTGAAAGTGAAAGGCTGGTAAACAATTCTTCAAAAGCCAGGTGGCTATATTAGTATCCAACAACTGGGTTTTAGGCTGAAAAAGTTTACAAGAGACAGTGAAGTCCATTTTTTAATAATAAAGGGATTGTGCATCAGGAAGAAATTATGGTGCTAAATGTATATGCTCCCAAGGAGGGACAAGCAAAATACTTAGAACAACTGCTAACAGACTTCAGGGAGGACGTTGGTAGCAACACAATACCAGCTGGAGACTTCAACACTGCCTTGCCACTCCTTGATAGATATAGGCTAAAACTCAGCAAGGTAGATTCACAGATAAATTTCAGAAGAGAGCAACATGCTGCAGAGATGCCTCCTCACCCCGTGCCAGGCTGATCTCATCTAGATAACTCCCTTGGAGTGGGAGTGGGTAGTCCCTCCGCATGCCCCAACAGAACCCTAGCAGATACAAACCCCAGAACCCAATCATTGCCATACTCACTGCTGATCTGCCATAGACTCCGGATGAGCCCCCCACGCATGAGAATGAATCCCCTGAAAAACCCAAGTATGTGCAGATTTTGTGACTGAAACCTGCAGGCTTGTATGGAGTCAGGAATAGCCCCCTCCTGCCATATCCCTGTGTTTACAGGTCCCTGGCAGTCATACCCATGAACTGCCTCTAGTGCCATATAAGTGCATTAACGGCCACGATCCAGAAACTCACAAATAAATCTCAGAAGAGAGCAACACGCTGTGGAGATGCCTCCAGATCCCAAAATCACCATCCAGTTAAAAGTTGAACTCCATCTCCAGCACCCTATTTAAAATTTTAGAATTCCTGGATCATGACATCTCGTACTTTATGCCACTGATATACCAAGAGTGACACACCACTTTGTAAAGTAGAAGACAACTTATCTCTATCAGTACACACAGACACACAGACACACACACACACATACACATACACAGAAGGTTCAACCTGTAACAATATGTTAGTGATCTCTTATACAGGGGCTTAATGGCTTTAAGATGAGATAAAACAATTTTCACACACATTCCTTTAAGGAAAACTTTTTGATTATTTTTAGCGGATTATTCATAACAAGCATTACAAAATAAATTATTTTCCATTTGCCTTTGGGACAGGCTTGGGTGGTGGTGGGAAAACTAAAAATAATGGTGGTGGGTAGGTTTAATGGTGGTGAGATTGGTGTTGAAATATTGAATGTAGTAAATTATTGTGAACAACTTTATAAAAATGAAATAAAATAATAAAAACAATAAAACTCAGCAAGGAAATACTGCTTTGAAGGATGAAATGAAAGGAAGGGGGCTGTGGATGAAAAGCCCCGTGTAGTATATGTATAGGGGGCTTTTCATCCCCAAAAGCTGAATATGCATTTTTCTCCAATAGACATGGGACCTCCTCCAAGATAGACCACATGCTGGGCCACAAAACATACTTCAGTAAAATTAAGAGAATAAAAATTAGATCAATTATCTTTTCAAACTATAAGGCACTGAAAATATAAGTTAATCACACAAAGAAATGGGAAATCAAATCCAACACCTGGAAATTGAGCAGCTCACTACTAAACAACCAGTGAGTTAGAGAGGAAAGTAAAGAGGAAATCAGAGGATTTCTGGAAACAAATGAGAGTGAGGACACAAGTTACCAGAACTTGTGGGACACAGCAAAAATGGTGTTAAGAGGAAAGTTTATGGCTTTGCTAACATGTTAAGGAAGAAAGAAAGTGCCCACATAAATAAAAACTTGAATCCATAGATTAAGATCTTAGAAAATGACCAACAAAAGGAGCCCCAAACAGGCAGAAAATAATAAAACTTAGATCAGAAATTGATGAGCTGAAATCCCCCCAAAATAATCCGAATGTCAATGAAACCAAAAGCTGGTTCTTTGAAAAAAAAAAATAAACAAGATCGATAAACCACTAGCAAGACTCACAAAGAGAGAGTGTAAACCCTAATACACCAAATTAGAAATGAATGTAGTGACATCACAACAGAAACCCCAGAAATCCAAAGGGTCATCAGAGATTATTTTGAGAATATTTATGTCAAGAAACAAGAGACGCTCAAAGAAATGGATAAATTTCTGGGTTCCAATAACCTCCCAGGGCTGAATCCAGATTTGGAGTACCTCAACAGAAGGAAGGTGGGGATGGGGGCAGGAGGGAAACTGGATATATTGATGGGTGGGAAATGTACACCAGTGAATGGATAGGCATTAGAAAATAAATAAATGGATAAATAAATTTTTAAAAACAGCACTAATATCCCAGATTAATTGGAAGATTAATTATTTAATATGCAGTAATACTTTTTATCTGTAATAAACACTAAATATATTTTGATAATTATAATATTTCAAAATGTTGGCCAGCTGTGACTTCTTCCAGTAACTTCCATCCAAACAAAATAGTTGACCATTACATAGGCATTTCTGAAATTCTGCAACACTTCTGCATGAAGCGAAGGGACAGAATTTTTTAAAAAGTAGTTAAATATTAGCTTTTAAAGATCACATGCCAGCATCATAAATGAAGTCACCCTTTGGCAAATAATTTCTTGGCAGGAGTAATTCTCACCAACAGGGGAAATGAAAAAAAAATTAAATAAAATTCCCACTATGATGTGTTAAGCATTTCAGACACATGGTTCAGCAATTTTTTCAACTGCAGTGTTCTTTCCCTTCTCACTGGAGGAGGTGAACTATTACAGGATTTTTCTCTGTTACTGGTTCTTTCTTCACAGGTGAGCCTGGGCAAACAAGAACCACACTCAGCAAACACAGGGATGGCTTCTGACTTGAATGACAAAGTTCATGATCTCATTATTTAAAAGCTGTGCTGGGAACTTAGATGAGTGACCACAATTGTCATCCCTATCTCATTTCCTTTTTTTTCAGAGATAGAAAGAAAAAGTCTCTGCACCTGCGGAAGTAAGGAAACTAACTCTTTTCCAAGGCCTTTGCTGTTTCTGCTTTATTGGGTCATACCCAGAGTTGCACAGGGGTTACTCCTGGCTCATGCACTCAGGAATTACTCCTGGCGGTGCTCAGGGGACCATATGGGATGCTGGGAATCAAACCTGGGTTGACCTTGTGCAAGGCAAACACCCTGTGCTATCTCTCCAGCCCCCGGCCCTTGCTGTTTCTGATATTCTCTGACTTCAGAGTCTCTTTTTGTGTAATGCTCATTGTTTTTCAGTGCATGGAGCTTGATCTCTACATGCTTGTTTAAGTCTAGGCCACTATAAAGCAAAGACCGGGTCTTTGTTTTTTTGATCTGGAGCCACAGCTATCAGTGCATGGGGACTACTTACTCCTGTCTCAGTTCTCAGTAGAGGTCAGACTCAATCTGAGGAGTGCCATGGATCAAACCTTGGGCTCACATATGCAAAGCAAGCACACAGCCCTTTGAACTGACTCTGACCAAAAGACCTGATCTTATATTTGAACAAGGTTTTACAATATATAATGTGCCTTCACATTTAAATCTTTTATAAAATCTGCTAGGAACCTCCCTAAGGAATTTTAGGGAGGGTGAATCTCAAGGGAAGCAGAGGGATTTGTCTGAGGATGTGGGGCTTTAGTGATAGCACAGCGATAGGGCGTTTGCCTTACAAGCGGCCAACATGGCCGACCTGAGTTCAATTCCTCCGCCCCTCTAGGAGAGCCTGGTAAGCTATTGAGAGTATCTCGCCCGCACGGGAGAGCCTGGCAAGCTACCAGTGACGTATTCAATATTCGCCAAACACAGTAACAATAAGTCTCATGATGGAGACGTTACTGGGCCCGCTCGAGCAAATCGATGAACAACGCGAGGACTGTGATTCCTGTGATTCCTGTGGGGCTTTAAACTAATCCTGATAGAGTAGTGCATTGCCTTGTCAGACTACAGCACTGCTTGCCAACCAAGGAAGGAAGTGATAACAGTATAAGATTCATTTAGTTCCTTTAGAGGATGGTCCAGAGTTGACAGTTCACTCTGACTGACCCTGTGTGCAATTCTCAACCAACTGTTATGTCCAGAGGAGGGTAAACTTCCTCATGTGGCCGAGCCTAGTCATTGTGTCTTCCTGAAACTTGGGTCCAGCATCAGCTTCGGTATACCATATTATGCAGAAATGGGAAAGGGAAAACCAGAGGCAGCCATCGTCTGAAGAGAAAATAGATGATTCACCAAAAATAAAATGAAATAACATTTCCATTACACACAGAAAAAGTATTTCCTTTCTAATACACTTCAAAAATAAGTCATTTTAGAAGGTTGTATTTTGTCTTCTACTAATAATAATTCCAGGGTGGTTGATGAATAATGAAAACACAATCATTTCAAGTTTGGGGGATCTGGGCATTGTACTCTCTTAGGATGTTGGGGTCTTAGCTCAAAGGAGACATTCCATTCTTCCTTGAGATGTGTAGTAAGGATTTGGAATTCTTCTAGCCAGCTTGGAACTTTTCTTGAGCATCTAAAGAACAAAGTGTTCATGGTAGAGGTGGTTGAAAAGCCATCTTTTTGCTTTGCCATTTTTACCCCCAAACCCATTTTCAATTTCTTGCCGTATTTGCTCAGATTTTATACCTGCAAAAATTGTGCATATGGTGGTATGCCTCACTTGAATTTCCGTTGGCTTAGAGAAGCTTCTCTGAGGGTTGTTTGTTTTCTGTAACATTGTTTTTGGATTATATTCTGTTGACCAAAACTTTACCCTTAGTTGTCATGGCAACTCTCCTATTGCAAGAGCTAGATGTTAGCTTAGACCTCTGACAAGGAGATGACTTCCAGACAGAGGAGCTCATTTAGGACTTGGGGGTGGAACACCAGAACTCTACAGTGCTCTAAACTGGTTTACATACTTTATAAGTCATTTAGATCCAAATAAACTAACCTCTGAATCAGCTGTGGAATTTTTGGTTATATCCCAAGTGCCTACAAGGTACCACTTAAAGCATTCATTTGTAATCTTTATTTCTACTATTAGCTTCCAGTAAGGCTACAGATAATTGTTTTCTGACATGTTGGGAAGTTCAGTACAGTTGTTCTTATGTCTCTAACACAAGTCTTCAATATGTGTTGCTTCCAAGAATATTAATTCTTATAATTGCAAATCTCTGTTCCCATGCCTAGTCCCCAGATGTGCTCACTGGGACCTCTGGTCAAATGATGGGCAAATTACAGCTTTCCAGTAAAAGGAAAGTGTTCCTGTTAAATTTGGAACTCTTTTTTCCCCTCAAAAACTTTTTACTCTATAGATTTATTTAAATTTGTCTTTTTAATTATTATGTTTTCAATGAAAGTCTATATTTGTTTTTTGTTTTTATCGTAGCTTTCTCTGTGTGTTTTAACTGAGAAAGTTATTTATAATTTCAATTATTTTCTCTCCTTCTTTGGTCACACTTGGTGGTGTTCAGAGTTAGCTCCTGACTCTGTACTAAGGGATCATTCCTGGCAGCGCTGGGGATCAAGCCAGGGTTGATTGTATGCAAAGTTAGTACCCTGTCTCCTATACTATCTCTCTGGCCCCATGATTTCAAATCTTGAAAATAAAACCCATTTCTTTATTTTCAAATGTCATGGGAAAGTAAAGTATGTACTAAAAACAACACTTATTGAGAAGTAGTTTATATGGCATAAGATTTACACTTTAATATGAGGTGGGATGGGGTTGGAGTTTGGACCACACCTATTACCAGAAAGTGCTCTGGGACAACTTTCAACATGGTACTTGGGGTCGTTCCAGGCAGTGCTTTGGGGATTAGGAAGTGTCGGTAATCAAACCTAGTGAACTGCATGTAAAGGCAAGCAAGAATCTTAACCTTTATGCTATCTTCATGGCCCGAGATCTACACTTTTGAAGTATATAAATAACTCAGTGATTTCTGAAAAATGGAAAGTTTTATAGTCGTAACCACAATTTATTTTTATAACATTCATTCTCATTTGTTTGCTTGGGGGTCATACCTGGTGGTGCTTGGAGATTTCTTATAGCTCTGTGCTCAAGACATTGCTTCCAGCAGTACTGAGGTCCATCAAGTGCCAGGGATAGAACCCAGGGATTGTATTCAGGGCCTGCAATTTGAGTTATCTCTCTGGTCCTCTCAACTATGTAATCTTAAGAATAGATATTTATATTTTGATGCAGTCTATTTTATTGTTTTTTTTTAATCTGAGGATCATGCTTTGTGTGACCTAATAAAAATTCTTTGTCTAGGACAATGTCACAAAAATTTTCTTCTACAAGTTTTATAGTTGTAGCTCTTATTTAATATAGGTCTATGCTTCATTACCATTTAATTTTTTATGTCAAGAGATCCAAACCAGTTACGTTCAGAAATAAAACATCACCATTCCAAAGTATTTTATTTAAAGTTACATAGGAGATATGTCAACTACTTGATTCAATTTTCATTTTTGCCAGGAATAGAACCAGGCCCTCATACAAGGCATACATTTCACCAATGAATTACAATCACTGCTCCTTTATGCAAACATATAAAATTATAACCAAAGCAAATGTGAATATTTACCTCACTTTCTACTTTTAACTTAATTTTTTTAAACTGGGATATATGCTGAATTCCAAACCATATGTCTTCTAAACAATTCCTTTATACCTAGGATAGTTCCATCCATAGGAAAAAATATTGGTGCTAAATAGCAAAAAATTAATAATAACATAATAATGGATGTTACTGAGTTGAAATTGTTACTCTGAAAAGCTAGTAAGAGAGCCTTGTTTGGCTCTTTAAATTTCAATGGAAATATTGCTCTGGATATTTACTTTTTAAAAAACTTCCTGTTTACTCAGCAAATGCATTTTAAAAATAACCACCCAGTAAAAATATTTTGCACCAAGATTCACTTTAATATAAGTTGAGAAAGAAGCACCTACATTTAGCAATATCTGACTGCTAGGGCAGTTTATTTCGCTAATTGCAAAGCCAGTTTGCAAAAAACAAAAAGTTTTTCACATGGGTCTAACTTCTCTTATCCACCCTCACCCAGTGAAGATGGTTATTAAGGTAGGGGTGTGTGTGTGTGTGTGTGTGTGTGTGTGTGTGTGTGTGTGTGTGTGTGTTCGTGTGTGTTTTGTATACACAAGTCCTGAATCTGCATCCCAGCAGAGACCTCTCACAGTATGCTCAAGGGGTGCTAGGCCTTTGACTAGTGATTCAGTCTAAAGAGGCTGTGGTGGAAAGGCTCTTGCTGTTAATGTGTTTGCCTCTAGGTCTTATACTTAGCTTGAAACCTTTGTCCATAAGCTGCAACTTCATTCAGCCCCACAGAAAGTGTTCCTCAGTTCAGTCTTTCCTGGCAAATTTCTTCTAAGTCCCATGCGACGACTTACAGTTGGAAATGATAACCCTGCAGGTGGCAAGCGGTTCTGGGTGTATGCTCCGCAGAATCTTGTAAGTAAACATTCCCACGGAAAAGCGATCTGTTCTCCCCTTTCCATACTGGGCTTAATAAGAGGTTAGTGTCAAAGTCACACACAGAATAGAACAGAGGGAAGGATGTTATTGAACACTCAGCATGGTTCTACAAAAAATTGTCAGCTGAGTGCAGCAAATTCCTTACAGGACTGATAAAAAGCCAAAATGGGTTGGAATGCTTATAGGAAGAGAAACCCAAAATAATCACATTTTGGCTTTTTTGCCTGGCTTTCTTTTAAATTATGTCTTTTCAAAGTCTTGAGGGACCAAGGCCACACTGGGGGAACTGTGATCTCTTCTACCTACATGGGCCTCCCTTGGAATTCATGAAAAAGACTCTGAAATTCTGTGATATTGTTACCAAGGAAATAATGCTTAGTATCTTAATGTCCTTGAAAAACAAAATACAAGAGGAATTGTTGTGTTCAGCACTTATATTTAGCTAATACTTCAAAACTAAATGTTATTTATGTTAAAAATTAGGATGGAATAGCAAGCTTCTTCTTCTTGGTTGGTGGTTTGTCCTTGGGTACATTTAAGGGGTTCTTGGGTTTAGACCCTGATTTCCAATTTTCCTGATGTCTGTGGGAAATAAATTAGATTTCTCCCCACAGTTCTGTAGGTATAAACCTGACTAGTTTGTCACAGAGTAACCGTGTGGTGACAATCATGTTCATTTTGGAAAGGTGCTCTTGTGAGTGATGCCTTTAAATGCTGGTTCCAGAATGGTTCCAGGATCAATGACTAGTAAGTGATTTTATTTGTTCTTTATGTGCTTAAAAATTTCATATCTTAATAGAATTTCTTAGAAATTGTTGCCATAAAACTTTCTGTTAATGAGTTAATTAAATAATTAAATGGCAGAGATACACATTTGCATGCATATAATGAGATATTCAACATAAGTTAATCTGTTGATGTGTATTCATTTAGAATTGAGAATGATAATGTAGAAAGTCTGACTGGTATTGGCTTGCATTGCACTAGCATTGCACTTTAGATGTAATGTCAAAATTTGTATCTAAATATAATGTACTAAATATATAATATATTTAAATTCTATCTGTCACTGTCCTCCTGTTCATCGATTTTCTTGAGCGGGATCTCCATCGTGAGACTTGTTGTTACTGTGTTTGGCATATCAAATACCTCATGCATAGCTTGCCAAGGCTTTGCTGTGCGCACGAGTTACTCTCAGTAGCTTGCCGGGCTCTCCGAGAGGAGCAGAGGAATTGAACTCGGGTCGACCATGTTGGCTGCGTGCAAGGCAAATGCCCTACCCGCTGTGCTTTCGCTCCAGCCCAAAATTCTATCTAAATGTAGTAATTCTAAATATGTATAATAATGTACATTACAGTAAGACAATGCATAACAAACGTAAGTTCTTTTATCCATATTAAATTTTTTTTCTCTGTAACTTACTCATGGGAGTTACAAGTGAGTTTATAAAGGACATAATCTAGACTAGAAGGGCATGATTTGCATGTGGGAAGTCTTGGTTTGATGCCCAGATCCTCAAAGATCTACTAGTATCGAGCAAGAAGTAGCTCCTGAGCACTACTATATGTGGCCCTCAACCCAGAAGTTATTAAAAAGCAAAACAAAGAATGTAATACAAAAGAAGGAAAAGAAGTATAAGTTAAATTTCCACATATAGGTTATTCATACATTTTTTAAAAAGGAAATTTATGTTTTATGAAAGTAAGTGCTAATTTGATTGTTAAAATTCCCATGGACTATTATGACATTATTTCTATTTATATATATGTAAATGAATGAGATTCAATACTAACTGAGAAAGCCAAAGTGTGTGTACCATATGACTAAAGCTGCATCTAGCAATCTGCTCTGCACAGGGACAATGAA
>JAOXYA010004718.1:0-14402 GCA_028565675.1 Sorex palustris | reverse complement strand
TTGAGAAGGCAATCTGCTCCATTAAGATGTCCTTTGTTTTCTTTCTTTTTTGGGGGGCGGGGGGGTTGGGAAAGGGAACACCCAGCTTTGCCCAGGGCTTAGTCCTGGCTCTGAACTCAGGGATCACTCCTGGCAGTGTTCAGGGAAGCTGTAAGGTATCAGGGATCAAATCCAGGTCAGCCGCCCGTGCTAGGTGAGTGTCCCACCCACTGTACTCTGTTCTCTTTCTGTACGGAAACACTCAGGAGAGAGCACTTACCTCTCCCTGGAAACCTCCTCCCCAGCAATATACATACGTACGAGGAGGAGAGTGAACAGACCAGTTGGTGTGGAAGAACCCTAGAGGATGAGGTAGCATGAACAGACCTAAGTGGAAGATCTGTATGTTGGGTTCAGCTGACTTGTGTGCAGCCGTGCTCAGGCAGAGAACCTGAGGTTTAATTCACTGGAAAATATGAAAGCGAGTGTGGGTGAAATATGGCACAGGAAAAAAGGGAATCGATTCAAAGTTCGATTCAGCGTCTGCTTTGGAAAATAATTAAGCTCTCGCCACCATCCCACTCCCTCGTCGCTGTGCTCTTCCTTACCCTTGTTTTACACAGATGCGAGCCGCGTCTCCCACTCTTCTAAGTGGTATGCACCTTGAAATTTCTCTTGTTTAGGTTTTTTTTTTTGTTTTTTTGTTCTTTTTGCTTTTTGGGTCACACCTGATGATGCACAGGGGTTCCTCCTGGCTCTGCACTCCGGAGTTACTTCCTGGTGGTGCTCAGGGGACCATATGGGATGCTGGGAATCGAACCCATGTTGGCCGCATGCAAGGCAAACGCCCTACCCGCTGTGCTATCTCTCCAGCCCCTCTTGTTTAGTTTTTGATGTGTTTCTTAGAAAACACACACATTTAGGGCCATGTGAGAAGTTCAAAGGGCTAGAATGTGTGTACCTGACCTGCATGTGCTCACCTCACACGGTCCCCTGGGCATCACTTTGGTGACCAAACAGCATGGCTAGAGCGGTCCAGGAGCCCCCCGATACTGCTGACCTGAGTAAGCTGAGCATTGTAACGTCAGGCCCTGTAGCATCTTGAGTGCCCCATGAGCCTGGCTTTGGGGTCAAAATAAAAGATTCATGGCCTGACTAGAGTAAAACAAAGTTGTTAATTATGAAAGCAGTTAAGCTTTGTTTTCTTTCTAAAAAATCTCTCTTTTATCAGAAACTCTTAGAACCTCAGGATATAATGAATTTGTACTGGGTATGGCAGTGGGGCCCACTGTGGGCTCCGCTGCTTCTCCCAGACCGCTATCTTTGGAGCATTGTTTTCTGGTACATCAGGGACTGGTATTTTTCCTTTTTCTAGCCCTGACATCAGACCTTCTTTCCAAATGTCACTGCTGCTTTTTAGTAGGAAATGATCCGTTAAAAAATTGTTAGGATAATTAGATATACAAGAGACAAAAGACTGATTAATGTTAAGATACAGAAGTAATATTTCATACTAATGTATTAAGGAAAAATACAAGGAGATACATTAAGCTTTTAAGTGGTTGACTGTATTAGGACTAGAGATAGTTCTGGTTTTACTTTTGTTTATTTTTTGGTTATTTGAGTTTTTTAAAAATACAAGCTTGCATCATATTTGCGATCAAAGAAAAAAATAGTTTTTACTTGTTTTGTTAGGTCCATTAAAAGAATATGAGGAGATATGAGAGTTGAGAAAACAAAGAACTCCTTGAGGAGTATGCCCATGCTTTATTCATTGAAAATCCAGTGCCAGGCCAAGTGCCTCGTAAATGTTCATTTAAAGAATGGATGACTAGGTAATATGAAAAACTGCATAGCCACAAGGAAATGCAGATTAAACTGTAATTCTCCTCTTACCAGACAAATCTGTAAAAAGAAATTTGTAGGATTAAAATGCTTATTTTTCCTTTTTAAGTCATTTTCTGTATAATTGACATCATAGAACTCACATTTTTTTTAAGTGAGCAGCGGGGTGCATTTTGCAAGATGGATAATCGTGTACCCACCTACCCACCATCAAGATAGGGAACTTTTCTGTTACCTCCCCCCAAAAAGTGCCATGGCTGTCATCATTGTAATTGTTATTACTGTAGGTTTTCCTTTTCCAGAATATGATACCAGAATATGATGGAATTATATCATCAGTTGGGTTGTTTTGTTTATGCATGTGGTTGGGAGGGTCAGACTCCAAAGTACTGTGATGGGATCTGTGGCCCACTCTGGCCAGTATTCTGTCACCGGATTAAATGCTAGGGCGCACCATGTGCTAGGATACAGTTGTGCTAGGTGCCCTCAGGACTTAGTGCTGGAAGCAGGGGCAGGCTGGGGATTAAACTCAGGGCCTAATGCCTGCAGTGCACATGTGTCCTCCCTAGCCCAGTCTCAAGTCCGTTCCTTTTTTGTGCCTGACTGATTTGACTTAGCCAAATATATTTGAAATTCATCCTTGTTGCATGTGGATCGTTCCTTTTTAACGATGAGGAATATTCCATTATAGGAATGTACTACATTTGGTTTATTGGTAGAAGGAAATTTGGGTTATTCCTAGATTATTAGGATTATGAATAAAGTGGCTGTAAACCTGAGTACCATTTTTTTTTTTAATGGGACTGCATGTTTTTATTTCCCTTGGGTAAATACCTCCTTTTGCAATAGCAAGTGTGCCCATGACGAAGAACCTGCTGATGGGTCATCCAAAATAGCTGACCTGTTAATTCACTAAGGTACTAGAATAAGTACTCAACAATTTCTATAGTGAATAATGTAAAAAAAAAAATTACATCTCTTCCCCTTGCCTTCTTTGGATTTTGGATCACACGAGGTGGTGCTCAGGTCTTTCTTCTGGCTTTGCACTCAGAAACTGCACATTCCTGGTGGGCTCAGAGAACCATGTGGGCTTCCAGGGATCAAATTTGGGTCAGCTGCTTTTAAAGCAAGTGCCCAACCCTCTTGTACTGTCTCTCTGGCCCCAGTCTTTTGGAAAATATCTTGGCAGTGAATCAAGTAAGTCAAAAAATGTTTATTCTCTTTGACCTGGAAATTTATCATCTAAGGGAAGATTTGAAATATGTACACATATACCTAAGTGGGCTGGCGTGATAGCACAGCAGGTAGGGCGTTTGCCTTGCATGCAGCCAACACGGTTGACCCGAGTTTGATTCCTCTACTCCTATCGGAGAGCCCGGCAAGCTACCGAGAGTATCTCTCCTGCACGGCAAAGCCTGGCAAGCTCCCCGTGACGTATTCAATATGCCAAACACAGTAACAACAAGTCTCACGATGGAAATGTTACTGGGCCCACTCGAGCAAATCAATGAACAATGGGAGGACCGTGACTGCAGTATGAGAGGAAGAACTCAGGAAAGGGGGCTTCAGAATTCAGGTGTGCCCCTGGTGGCTTCTCTCTAACGTCACTCTCTGCATGCATGTGAAGAATCATACTCCTCTGCACTCTCACGTGAAGGACAGCACGCAGTCCTTGCTGGGCTAACTCACCACTGTGGACTCTGGTCACCCCCAACCACCTTTCTTCGCTGCTGAGAGGTCAGAGTGATTTGGAGGGCAAAGGTCACCCCCAATGCAGATCACCTTCTCAGTGCCTCCTGCCAGGCCCCCCCAAGTCTCTTGGTCTAAAACCCTTGACTGATGTAACTGCTGACCACACCCCCTGGCTCACGCTCCACCATTTTCTCTGTGGTCCAACAGGATGAATCTTCTCTTATGTTTCTTCCAACTCATTGAGTCCCTTCTTATCTCTGAACTCTGGCCTACGGTAGTTCCTGTGTCAAGAACAGTCTTGGGGGGCTGGAGCGATAGCATAGTGGGTAGGACGTTTGCCTTGCATACGGCCAACCCAAGTTTAATCCCCAGCATCCCATATGGTCCCCTGAGTACCGCCAAGAGTAATTCCTGAGTGCGGAGCCAGGAGTAACCCCAGAGAATCACTGTGTGTGACTCTCCAAACAAAATAAAACAAAACAAAAAGAACAATTTTTTTTCCTTTTGGGTCACACCCGGTGATGCTCAGGGGTTCCTCGTGGCTCATGCACTCAGGAATTACTCCTGGCGGTGCTCGGGGGACCATATGGGATGCTGGGAATTGAACCCAGGTTGGCCATGTTGGCTGCGTGCAAGGCAAACGCCCTACCCGTCGTGCTATCACTCCAGCCCCCAAAAGAACGATTTTGTCTTTTTTTTCTCCACTCAGCTCCGCTCAACGTTCAGATCCGGGCCCGCCACCCCCCGCCCCAGGGCTGGGTCCCCTTCACATCCTCACCTCCCCGCACACCTTTCCTTGCCCATGCCAGCCCTCCTACCTGGAGGACTCAGATGGGGATTTCCTCTGCCTACTCAAGCACTGGGATTTGGGGCATTTCCTTCCGGGTAATCAGAGCCATTTGGAAACCATCCCGTGAGCTCACTTCCTTGTTGCTTTACCCCTTGAACTAGACTAGAGGCTCCTTTGGAGCAGGACTGGATCTGAAGCAGCTGTATCGCCACGTACAGTAGCACCTGTGGGCCTGGGGTAGGGGGTATTTGTTGAACGGTCACATACAAAGAGCCACATAGGCCACTTGAAATGGACCGATATTCTACGTCAATTATACACCAACAGAAAAAAATAAATCCTACAAGTGTCCTGAAGAGTTTTTTTTTCCTTTGAAGCAAGTCGTTTTTGTTGAAACTTATTTCAAATGATATGAAGAGAGAGAGAGAGGGAGGGAAGGACGTGCTTGAGAGAGAAGACAGGCTTCTCTTGGCGGAGATGAACAAGTGGAGAATCAGAGAGACCAGCAAGTGAGAAACAGGTGCAATGCGAACACGAACTTGAAGAGCAAATCTGAAGAGTTTGCCTGTCTTTAAGCCTGTAAGTCTCAGATCTTTCTGCAGGCTTAGAAGGTCCAGTCTGGCTGGCATATCTGGTCAGCTTCCAGAATTTCTACCTGGTGGCTTTGAGCAAGTGATTTTTTTTAACACCAGAAGCCTCAGTTTCCTCATCTGTAAAATGGGGACACTGACTCCAACCATGTAGGATTGCTGTGCAAATTTCCTGCATCCCCGGTGTGGTTCTCACACACACACACACACACACACACACACACACACATTAGGGTCCAATCACGGAAGCAGTAGCACCCAAAACACCAGCCACTGATGACAGAACAGGCAGTTTAGGCTTGATGGGAGTTAAACGCTTGTGGCACCAAAGGACATTATGAAGTTGCTAAGAGACAACCCATAGACAGGGAGAAAATGTTGGCAAACCAGGTGTCTGATAAGGGTCTCAGTATCCAAATATGTAAAAAACTCTTATTACCCAACAATGAAAAGACAACCAAAAGTCTGGCTATGGGGCACACCCAACAGTGCTCAGGGAGTCCCCCATGCTCCTCATCATTCCAGGTCCCGGAAGAATATATGGGGTGCTGGGAAGTGAACCTGGGTCAGCCACGTGCAAGGTAAGTGCCTTCCTCACTCTTTCATCTGACTCCCAAAAGACAACCCTTTGTGACAAATGTTTGAAGCATTGACATATCTCCAAGACAAACAGACGGTCAATAAGAACACAGGAAGTGGCTCCATGCTTCCGATGACTAGCTCTTAGGGAATTCGCCGTACACTGAATAGGATGGCTATTGTGAGTAAGAGGGAAAAAATAAGGAAAGGAGGAAGTCCTGACACAGATGTAGAGGCATTGGAAAGGAATATGGTGTAGCTTCTGTGGAAAGTAGTTTGACAGCATCTTAAACAGGTTCGATACGGAATTATCGTATCATCCAGTGATTCAACTTCTGGGCCGTACACCCAAGAGAAATAAAAACCTCTGTCTGCCCCGAAGTTTACAGACAGATGGTCATAGCAGTCTTATTTGGAACAGCCCAAAGCAGAATCAAGGATAACAGCCATCCATGAATGAACAGCTAAACTGAGACAAAGCCCCACACCAGACTATTATTCCGCCAGAAAAGGACAGGAAGTTCTGATGCTTGCTACCGTGTGGACAAACCTTGACATCATTAGGAAAACCTGAACTGCGTGAAGGAAACCAGCTAGAAAGGTCCCAGGATTCCATTTCGATGAAAATGGCCCCAGTAGACAAATCCAATGAGACCAAAAACACACTTGTGGTTGCCCACGGTTGGCAGCTAGGGAGAGAAGAGGAGGCATGTTGTCATGGGAGTGATTTGGGGGTGATGAAGATATTTTGGAGTGATCGTGATCATCCCATGCTGAAAATGTCCAAAATGTCACAGATGGACACTATGCTTGGTGAATTTTACCATAATGAAGGTGATAAATATTTTGATGCCAGGAGTTGCCTGTATCTGAAGTGCTCTCTCTCTCTCTCTCTCTCTCTCTCTTGCTTTTTGGGTGACACCCGGAGATGCACAGGGGTTACTCATGGTTCTGCACTCAAGAATAGTTCCTGGCGGTGCTCAGGGGACCATATGGGATGCTAGGAATCGAACCTGGGTCGGCCATGTGCAAGGCAAACACCCTCCCCGCTGTGCTACCATTCCAATACCTCCCCCCTCTCTCTTGCCCTGGGCTAAGACCCTGTCACGAAGTGCAGTCTCAGTGCCTTTGGGGGTGCACGTTTGTGGACCCTCTCTGGTTGATGGGGGCGGGGCTGGCATGTACCTGAGCAGACGGGCTCGTGGCTGCTCCAGTGTGGCTTGGAGGCATTGATGCAGGTCAGTGTCCTGGCGCCCTGGAGCTCATAGCCCAGGTGGCAGTGGAAGTGGGCCAGCCCGCCCGAGTGCAGGTCCATCACGGTGACGTCCCCGAAGTCGGGCCGGCGGGGGAAGGTGCAGCTCAGCATGAAGGCTGGGGAAACGCAGAGACACTGTGTCAGAGAGGGGTGGGCGAGGAATGGGGAGATAGAGGAGGGCCTCAGGGGACTCCAGAGGGTGGGAGGAGAGGGGACTCCGGAGGGTCGCAGGACAAGGAGAGAGCAGGACAGCACTTCCCTTAGGCTAGAGGCTCTCAGTGCTTCACACTGAGACAGTGGGGGAGGGGAAACACACCAGCTGTACAGGGCTGACTCCTGGCTCTGTGCTCAGGGGTCCCTCCTGGTGGGGCTCTGGTGACAGTCTGTGGTACCAGGATCAAATCTGGGTCAGTCACATGCAGGACAAACAGCCTGTCCTATCACTCAAGGTCCCACTGGTTTTGTGGTTGCCTTTTGGGCGTTAAGGTCACACATGGCCATGCTCAGGGGTGGTCCTGGCTCTGTGCTCAGGGGCTCCCTCCTGGCGGTGCTCAAGGGATCATATGAAGTGCAGGCGACTGAACCCAAGGGCCGGCTGCATGCCTTCCTGCATGCAGGAAGGCTGCCAGGAAGGCTGCAAGTGGCTTCCTGCTGGCCCACTCCTTGCTGGCCTGCTGAGACCGTGGGTTTGAGATGGAGCACGCCTTCCCCTCTCTCACTGTGAGGTCTCCTCGGACAAAACACAACCGGAACCACATGGCAACCGGCCGATGAGACAGCAACATCCCGGTATCAGGGATCACCCTGTCCCCAGCGAGGGAAACAGGACTGATGGCCTAGCTGGTGACAGGAAGCCACAAGGTTGCATCCCATGCTTCCTCACATCCATCCCCCACAGATGACAGGCCAGACCGAGCACCAGTTCCACTGGTCTTTGTTCCCTTTTCCCGCCCAAGACAAGCCTGGACTCCATCCCTCAAAGACTTAGAAATGGCACCACCTGAGGACAGTTGGAGTGCCCTGAAGGCCACCCTGACCCTACCAGTGGGGTTGGGACACAGGTTCCTCCCCCCCACCCCACCTGCCTGACCCCCCATGTGGAGGTGACCCAAGGTCACGGGGAAGGTGGTATCCAGCTAAGGACTCAGGAATGGGGTGAGATCTGGCCCCCCCCTTATACAGAACCCAGTCAGCACTTCCTGTACGGGGGTGGGAAAAGGGGGTATGAGCATCCCAGTGCTGCTAAGAGGACATTAACTACTTCCTAGCTCCATGCCCTGGTGATGACCGACAACGTCTTTGACAGGAGAGGGCAATCCCAACGGAATTAGGTCAGACACGAGCAGATCCCAGCCAAAGTCTTTTTTTTTTTTTAAAGTAGGAGTAATACTATTTATTCAGCCATTGATTAAGCTGACTGAATTGGGCATGAACTCACATTACTTAATTTTTTTTTTCTTTTTGGGTCACACCCGGTGATGCTCAGGGGTTATTCCTGGCTCTGCACTCAGGAATTACTCCTGGCGGTGCTCGGGGGACTCTATGGGATGGTGGGAATCGAACCCGGGTTGGCCACGTGCAGGGCAAATGCCCTACCCACTGTGCTATTGCTACAGCCCCCTAAAATTTTTAAAAATTGGATATTTGTGAGACAGACCATTACAAATCTGTTTGTAATTGGGTTTCAGTCATACAGTGATCCAGCACCCATCCTTCACCAGTGCACAGTTCCCACCACCAGTGGCCCCCGTTTTCCCACCACCATCCCCCAAAACCTCCACCATCTACCCCCAGCCTCCCTCTGTGGGAGGCACATTCCTTCTTGCTCTCTCTCTCCTTTTCCTTTTGTGCATTATGGTCTGCAATACAGGTGCTAAGAGGTCCTGGTGTTTGTTCAGGGCATTCGGTACTTTTTATCAGGATGGTAAGCCCAGCCGGAAGTCTTGATGGGTGCTGAGCAGGCTAAGGAGACCCCCCGAAATAGCCACCTGGTCGTCTCAGAAACACACAGGAGCAACTGACATAGGGATGGGGTTTCCAGATATCTGGTCAGTCTGGTGTGGACGTTTAGACAGGTGTGTACATATGTGTGGGGGCTGGGGGTAATTTAGCTTTCTAGGCTGAGGTTCCAGATGGGGCCAGGACACAGGGAGCCCCTCCCCACTTCCAGGGAAAGCGAACCCCAGGTCAAGGGGGGGAAGGTGATGGGAACTGTTGTGGGGGGACGGGGATGAGGAGGGGGAGGGCAAGTGGGGCTGAGGGGGCTGAAAGGAGGTGAAGAGAGAGAGGCAGAGAGGCGGAGGGCAGGAAGGGCACATCTGGGAGCAGGGCAGAGAGACGGGGCAGCTGGTCCCGGGGCCCTTTGATCTGAGTTGCATGGTCGGCCCTGCAAGTCTGCTTCCCGTGAGGTCAGCCCAGACTGGACCGTGCTTTCTCTCCACCAGCACCGCGGGCAGGACCTGGGACTCTGCCTCCAGAAAATCCCAGATCTCTCCTCACCGAATACACAGCTTGAAAGGCTTTTCACACTCCTCAGTGCTTTGAAATCACAGTGATTATGGGAGTCATTGGGAGATAGTGTTGTTTCTTTGTTTTGGTGTTTTGGGGTCACACGTGGTGATGCACAGGGGTTACTCCTGGCTCTGCACTCAGGAATCACTCCTGGCAGTGCTGGAGGTGCGGGGCGGGGGGTATGGGATGCCAAGGATCAAACCTGTCTCAGCCACATGCAAGGCAAATGCCATCCCATTGTGCTATTGCTCTGGCCCCAAGACTGTGTTGTTTAACGTGTTAATAAAGAAACTGTCGATGATATTTTCATCAACAAGCAATATTTTGGTAACTGAAATCCAGTTAGGACTGACTTACTTTTCAAGTGTTTTACATATAGTGTATGTTTAGATATTATATATGTAGTTTTGTTTTGGGGCCACACTGGCAATGCTCAGGGTGTACTCCTGTCTCTGCTCTCAGGGATCATTCCTGGCAGGGTCTGGGGGACCACATGGGACGCCGGGGATCAAATCTGGGTCAGTGTGTGTAAGGCAAGCACCCTCCCTGCTGTACTACCTCTCTGGCTCTGAGTGTTCGGAAACATTCATTGGATGCTTTGGAAAATATTTATCTGAGAAGGAGGTCCCTAAGGCATGGTCCCTAAGCCAAAGGAGTGTCTGAGACAAACATTTTCAGCATCCCTGGCACTGGAGGAAAACCGAGACAGGCCAGTCACCCACTCCACTGCGCGCCCCTTCTTACCCTGGTAGTGAAGCTGGAAGGTGCCCAGACCGTCCTCCTGGAAGGTGCGGAAGTAGACAGAGATGGTGTTGGTGGGGCTCCGGATGACCTGGCCCTCCACCAGGAGTGTCTGGTTGGCCAGCACGGTCAGCGTGGGGCCGTCCACGGCGCGGATGGACAGCAGCTCCCCCTCGGACAGATTCACACTCTTCACCTAGCAGGGGCAGGCAAAGAGTTGGGCAGGAGATAAGACTAGCAGCCCGGCAGCTTCCGGAATGGCCCCTCTGCACCCCAACCAGCGCATCCCTGGATGGACCCCCCAAGTCAACAGGACAGATCTCGAGACCCAGCCCAAGGCATATTTGGGGACCTGGGAACATCTAGTGCCCCCTGTATGAGGACGAAACTGATGCCATGACAAGCTGCAGCTAACATTAAGTCTCAATGAGGCCTCAGTTTCTGTTTCCCCAAAGTAGGACTTGCAGTTTCTGGTAAACTCCCAGTTGAGTAATTCATCTGGATAACAAACTGGGCAGTTGGATCTGGCCAGTCCTGAAGGGTCGCCTCAGCCTTCTTGGAAAGAACCCCAAACTGTGACTGGTACCGGCTGTCTAATTGCTGACACTGATGTCATAAGGCCAATGCTGAAAACAGACCCATATATAAACCGCTCTTAACTCTGAACCCTGTATAAACTGCTTGTGATTTGGAATCAGAGTCCTTGTCAAGACTTCACTGCGTTGGATGAGACCTGGACTCTAGCTCGAGCTAGCCAATAAAGACCCTTTGCTTATTGCATTGCAACTTGTCTTCGTGTGATTCCTCTGGGGAGATCTCCGTCCAGTTTCGCACCTAGATTTCAGATGTGAGTATGTGCCCCCACCCCATCCCCGAAGACTGAGGGAACTGAGGGAGATGAGTCTTCGGGGCAGCACACGTGAAGCTGGGTTGGGCCAAGGAGCTTCTGGAGGCCAGCAGTGGAGAGAAGGGTGCTGGTGGTGGAGGGCACAGGGGTCCTTGTCATGGAGTAGAGAAAGGGCTCACCCAGTGCCTGAGCTGGAGGGACTGTGCCCACCTCTACTTGTACTCCATGAACATGAACTCAAACCTACTCAGGGTCACAAGCCCCAAAGCTGAGAGGAGGCTGTGGGTGCCACGGAGGGTCCTGGAGGGGGCGGGGCTGCCTGAATCTTAAGCAAGCCAGAAAGCCCTTCCGGGAGCAAAGGTCTGTTTAGGGCAGATGGTCAACTCAGCGCAGAAACGTCTGGTGGCTCTTGACCAGAGAGAGGCTCATTCCCAGCCTCTGGCCTCGCCCCAGGAGGGTCTGCCACCAGCAGCGTGAGAGAATTTATAGCCCATCCCATCCGCCCCATCTGCAGGACAGTGCCTGTCACCTGCCCATGGTCCCTCGTACATCAGCTGAAGGGCAGCTGAAGCTGGGAACTCGGTTGGGGAAGGCCTGGGGGGGGGGGCGCATAGGAAACAGGCCCTGAATTCTGCGTCTGTCTGTCTCTGTCTGTCTGTCTCTTCTGGGTTTTGGGAAAATGCCTTCCCCTGGTTCTCTTGTTTTTTTTTTTTTTTTTCTTCTTGAAACTCTGTGAAGCAGCAACATTTCTATTTTGCTGATGGACAGTTTGAGGTTGAGAGAGATTTTTCTGGCTCCTGTCCAAGATCAATGCTACCTCACAGAGCAGGAGTGACACCCAGGCTTCTGAGCACTATGAACACATGCCTCCTGCTAGTCCATTCTTAGTTCACAGGCAAACGTTTATGACTCAACTGACGCAGGCGGAGATTCCCTGAGTGGAGGGGTGTGTGTGTGTGTGTGTGTGTGTGTGTGTGTGTGTGTGTGTGTACGTATATGCACATGCATGTATTAAGTGGGGTATGAGAAAACTTTCTTTCTGAGTACCAGGGCTCAGGGTTTATCAACAGGACCCCTCCCTTCCCTTCCACATATGTCAAGCTCTTTCCTCTGTTTCCCAGATTGGGAACTCCTATTCATCCACCAAAGCCCACCCAAAGTGCCCCGAGGGCAAGGACAGCAAGCCTGATTAAACACTCAGGAAAAGACCCCCTTTGGGCCCTCGCTGGGGTTACCTGGAGCTCTACCCCATAGCCAGTGTAGACGGTCACGTTGTAGGTGCACTCCAGGAAGTTGGTGAGGGGCAGGGGCGGGGCGTCATTGGAGTCGATGTAGCCTTCGGGCTCGGAGAAGCTCAGGCTGCAGAAAGCTGGAGGGAAGGCTGGAGTGAGGTCACAGAGGGCGCCGCCTCCCACTATCCCCCACCCCCCACTCTAGGGGGACGGGGCGTGGTAGGAGCCAGGACTCCGCCTGAAGAGTCATCCCTTTCCTCCCCTTCCTGGTGCTCCCCCTCTGCTCCCCAACCAGCAGCGCCCTCATCTTGTCACAGCTGACCTGGGATGATCACAAGCTTGGGACCCTCCTCCCAGTCTAGGGGGTGACTCCAAGACCGTCCTTGGGGGCTGACTACACAGCCCTAGTGGGTGGGCGTCTCAGCCAGGCTCACAGGGCAGGCGGGATTCAAAGACTGACTTCCCGGAGACTGGTCTCTGGGGCAGCGTGCAAGCTGTGACATGAAGGGGGAGATTTGCAGGGCACGAGGGTGGTTGGATGAACCAACACCGGAAGTGAGTTGTAGTTAGTCTGGCCAAGCTCTGGGCCTGCAGCACCGCCTTTAAGACAAGCGAAGGAGCCTGTTTCCGGATGGAAAGGCTTTAGTTTGTATTTTATTGATTGACTTGGGGTGGCGGTGTGGGGGGGGGCTCACTGCCAGTGATGCTCAGGGCTGACTGCTGACTCTGTGCTCACTCAGAGGGATCACTCCTGGCGGGGCTCAGGGAACCAACTCTATGGGGTCCAGCAGCTGGAACAGCAGTTGGCAGTGTGCAAGGGGAGTGCTCTGGCCACTGACTGTACTGTCCCTTCGGTCCCTGGAATGGAAACATTTTTTATGGCAGAGGGTGGGGAGGGGTCACACCTGGCAGTACTCAGGGCTTATACCTGACTGTGCTCAGGGATCACTCTTGGTAGTACTCAGGGGACCAAAGAGGGTGCTGGGGATCGAACCGGGGTTGACGGAGTGCAAGGTAAGCACCCTCCCTGCTGTGCTTTCTGGCCCCTGGAATGGAAAGATTTAAAATCTCCCTCTTGAGGGGCTGGAGCGATAGCACAGCGGGTAGGGTGTTTGCCCTGCACGCAGCAGACCCGGGTTCGATTCCCAGCATCCCAGAGGGTCTCCTGAGCTCTGCCAGGGGTAATTCTTGAGAGCAGAGCCAGGAGTGACCCCTGTGTGTCGCCGGGTGTGACCCCCAAAACAAAACAAAAGGAAAAAAACCTCCCTCTTGAGGGGCCAGCGGGCCCTGGGTGAGAAGTTTGGGCTGTTGGGGTCTCGGTTACCCTGCCTTTTAATCAGGAATATGAACTCTGAGGCCCGGAAGTAGCTCCTAACCAGTTCTCCGCAGATGGTACCCAAGGGTAGGGGGGGCCCTCCGGATCCCCTTCTCCCCAGCCCTCCTCCAGGGGGCTTCCAGGGCCTACCCGGGGCCTGCTCGGTGGTGATGACCGTGGTGGTGATGATCGTGGACGTGGTGGTCTCCTGGCTCTCCTCGGACGCAGACCCGGTCAGTTCGTTCTCTCCCTTGTCCAGCAAGGCCAGGGGGCCGGCGTCCTCCAGGGCCGTGTCTGGGGCCTCCTCGGGCCCCGCGGGCTCCCCGGAGCCGGGCCTCTGGGGCAGCGTCTGGGCCGGGAGGGGCTGCGACGTGAAGGGGGAGACCCGCGGGGGCGCGGGGGTGGTGGGGGCCGCCCCCTCCCTCCTGCGCGGCCAGCTGGGCTCCCCCGAGGCGGGCGGCAGCGGCGCGGGGTCCCCGGCGGGGGGCTCGCTGGGGGTCCCGGGCCTCTCGGAGGCGGGGGCGAGGGGCTCCGAGGGGGCCGGCTGGGAGGCCTTGGGCCGCGGCTGCTTGCGGGCCGAGCTGCCCAGCTTGAGCGGCCGCTGCTTCGGGGCAGGGGGCGTGGACGGCAGGGCAGCGGCCCGGGGCTCCGACGGGGCTGGGCCGCCCGGCGCCGCCTCCGCCAGCTGCTCCCCGGACTGCGCGGGACTCGGAGGCGCAGTGCTCCCGGCGGCGTCCTCTGGGCTCTCTGCGCCCGCCAGGCTGCCCGGCAGTGCCCCCGGGGGCAGGAGGTAAGTGTCGGTGAGGCCGGTGCCCTCCAGCCCTGGGGCATCTGCGGAGGAAGAGGGAAGGCGCCAGTCAGAGTGGACCCCGAGGGGCCTCCCAGGTCCAGTCCTCCCCTCCCCTTCCTCCTCCTCTCTCCCTCCTGTCTTCCCCTCCCTCCTCCCCTCCCCTCTCCTCTCCTCTCCCCTCCCCTCTCCTCCCCTTCTTCTCTCCCTCCTCCCCTTCCTCCTCCTCTCTCCCTCCT
>JAOXYA010004705.1:0-14403 GCA_028565675.1 Sorex palustris | reverse complement strand
GGGGAAGAAGAGAAGCAAAAGAACAGTGGGGAGGGTCTTTGGTAGCAAGAACATTCTCAGCCCCTGTTACTATTGCTGGAAGGCACCTTGGGCAATTTAAGGAAGAGAGAAATAGAGAGAACAGATTCCACTTACATCCTTTCTGTCTTTGCCTCATCCAAACTGATTATGAATGAGTGACTATTTTTCTTATCTAAACAGGAAAGATTAGATAGTTTTATAGTTTTATTTATGTGAGCCAAATTTGCACATATAGTACCTCCACAGATTAAATTATGTGGTATTTAATGTAAATTCTGTTATTTTTATTTGGGGCATGGGCACTTTATTTTATTGGGGTACAGGGTCTTTTGATTTTGTTCTGTAATTAACTTTAGGATTGTTGTAGCTTAAAATGTGGGATCCAAAAGTCTCAAATTTGGAAAGGAGTGAGTTAAGATCTTGGAGGTGAATAATGGCTTCATAAAGACAGAATTAAGAAAACAGATGTATCTTAGAAAACTTTGCCCAGATCTGAGAAATATGAGCAGTGCTCCATCAGCTGCTTTTCTTCTGCTTTATTTTCTGACACCACAGGGATTGAGTGAATAGGGCTTTATGGAAAATAGCTAGCTCACCAAGAAGAAATTGCCACGTGAAAATCAGTTGTGTTAGGATTGGGCATGAGTATTGTGGTAGGGTTGAGGGGGGGTTGTGAAGGAGATACCAAGTCATCAACTTATGGTATAAGATGTTGGCTGAGATGAAGTCTAATGCTTTACATGATTTTAGGATGATTTTACGATCATAAAAATGCAATAATCTTTCTATAAGCTATGTGTCCTCTCTTAGATGGTATTTATGTTAAGACTTGCAAGTGTAGAAATACTGATTATTAAAAGACAGGACCCAGATATTCAAATCTTAACTCATAATTTGATGCAAAAAATTAGAGTCAATTTAAAGTCATGATTTTAATGCTAGGTGTGGACTATGCCCTGTGTGTTTTCAAAGTCTACCCACAAACCTGGTGACCCTGAATGATGACACTAAGGAACTCATGCCATCTCCTCGTGGCATTGGTTCTCCACTGGTTCTACAGTCATCAGTCTTCACTTATCTAGCGAATCCTTTATCCAAAATGAGCTTGCTTCACATCTTGCCTGTTCCTAGGGAAATTGACCATACCAGGCTCCCAGACTTAAGGAACAAGGTTGATTAATTAAAAACACATTGTCCATTATGATTTTTTTTAAATACTGCTAATTAAAGGACATTGTGGGATATCATTCCCCTAACAAAAACCCAACCCCGAGGTCAAGATAGTCCCTAGAGCAAAACAGCGGGAGGATCAGAATACAAATGGGTAGCAAAATTGTACCCAGGGAGGAACAGAATGAAGCGCTGTAGGGTCTTCTGGATGAAAAGGGCAACATGGGAAAAATAGAATAGCAAAGTGTCATGACCTTACTCTATACCTTCAGGGTGCCTGCTGATTGGTGGTGGGCAGTACCAGTCTTTGCTCTTAATGAACCCACTGAATATTGATGTTTCTGTCAACTTAATCAATAGCTCGAAAGCTCACAGCCAGGATGGAGAAACAAGATTGTCTTTAATAAATGGCAGTCTGTGAGCTCACTGAGAGCTATCCAGCAAGTCTAAAGTTCAAACAGTTCTTGTGTGTTGTTTGTTTTATTCTCTGCAGTGTGACCCCCCAACACACACACACACACACACACACACACACACACACACTGGACAGCAGTCGAAGATAACAATCCAATCATCTTTAGGTCAGGCATGACACATAACCAGAGCATAAGGCATTGTAGAATCAAAATTTATACTAGATGAAAAAAATGTAAAGTTTTCCACGATTCCAGCTTGAATAAAATTGATGCTGTGTGTTTCCTGAGGAGTGAGGTCAGTATTTGGAGAGTCTCGATGCTTTATGAAGAGTGGATGGAAAGAACAGCGATCCCAAGGGGGCTGGGTGGGGGACCAGAGCTGAGTTTCCTGTCTCTTGCTCTTCTCCTTCCAGGTCCCCAGCTCCCCAAAGGGGGTTCTGCCTGAAGCTGGGAGAGTTGGAAATGTGTGCAGGATGAATTTGTTTATGAAAACAAAGCACAATATTTCATGTGCTTGACAAGGGTGGACAGCCACGTAGACCTGAGTCTTCATTACTCAGACCACGGTGGTGAATGTCATGCAGCGAGAGCTCAGAACCCCCCAAATTGTGGGGGCCCCACTCTAGGGTTGGCACTTTCTTCCTTTTAGTTCACTGATTTCTCCTCCCTTTAGAAAACTGCATGGGGACACAGCATTGTAGTTTTATAAACCTTGAGCCTGCCTAGGATTCTTTTTCTCTCCAAAGCCCACCTGAAACTCATTACTCTGATTATAATTATAATCATATATATTCATTGAAATTTTCTTGAACAATTTAACTTGCTTGGGGCTTTGGGACATTCCTTGAGCTTCTCCAAGGAGGCCAGAAGTCAAACAGATCGAGGTTCTGCCTCTGACCACAGCCAACTATCCCCTATTGGAACAACGCTCTTGCATGTAACAGAAAAGAAAGTGTAATTAGTTTTAAATATTTAAATCTATCAATTTGTTAATTGTCATATTAATCTTATATTGGCATAATGTCATAGTAACACTAACATATTGTATTATGTAATAATATATAATATAAAGATAAATTGCTACTAATAGAACAGCACTGATATGAGTATTTTACATTCTTTAAATGTATTATTTCTCTCTTTCTTGGCTTTGTCACCACATCTGGCAGTGCTCAAGGCTTACCCCTGGCTCTGCATTCAGAAATTCTTCCCGACAGTGCTCACAGGACCATATGAAATGCCAAGTCAGCAGCTTATAAGGCAATTGCCCCCCACTACCCTACTCTACCATCACTCCACTCCCTTTAAGTGTATTCTTTTAACATTGTAATATAAGAACTGGAGAGATAGTTTAGGATTAAGGCACTAGCCTTGCATGCGACTGATCCCACTTTAATGTCCTGCCCTACACAGTGCCCTGCACATCCCTGGGAGCAACCCTGAAGTAATTCACCGAGCACTGCCAGATGTGGCCTCAAAACTCAGAAGAGGTCAATGTTATAATTTTTAAAGATAAGTATAAACATAAAATCACCACTCACTGGAGAGAAAAGAAAGCAGGCATACCCTTGAAAGGGAATAGTGCTAGGTGAGTTTCTAGTTGTTTTGTGGTTTTCAGTTCTAAGTCTCAGCAATGAAGGGTGGCTAAAATTCTGGTGGGGTGTGTGTGTGGGAGGGAAACCAAGAGTTTTACTGGTATTAAAATCATAAGACACTTTGCAGCAGTCCCCTGAGTTGGCCCTGAGAATGTGACCTTGGAAAAAATATAAAAGGGCCAGAGCAAAAGTACAAGAGGAAGGGCATTTGCCTGGCATACAACCAACCCCGGTTTAATCCCTGGAACAACATATGGTCCCCCAGCCCCTGCCAGGAGTGGTCTCCCTCAGCACAGAGACAGAAGTAAGCTATGAGCATCACTCTGGGTGTGGCCCCAAACCCAAAACGAATTCTCAAAGGAAGGGCATGAAACAGATTAAACACCCTTATGCCCAAGTCTCTATGTGGCCACTCAATGGGATACACGAGGAGAGCTTGAAGCAATCCAGCATAGGCCTACACTGAGATGCTAGCAACAAAGAAGACAAAGCTGGCAGACTGGCAGTTTCTACCACCCCCCCCAACCCACCCATGCTTTGCTTAACTGCCTTCTTTAAATAAGGATTGTATATAGATGTACTCTTCCAAAAAGCATGTGACAGTCAAGATAGTTTAGAATGTGGCATCTGCGCTGCATAGAATGCACTTCTAAAGTAATCAACAGAGGAAGGGGCAGGAAATGCAATGGATGCTTGAGTGAAAGAAAATAAACAGTGAAGAAATAGAGAATTTAGTCTTTGGAATGACCAGGGGGCTGGGCTGGATGGTAACAATAATGATCACAATTAGCTTCTGGCAGCTGGGAGGACCACTCAGGCCCAAAAGTATGAAGTTCTGGAGTGCAATACTCTGAGCTTTGCCACTGTGAGAGCATGCAGAGCTCAGGTATTCCAGAAACCTGGCTGGCTACAAGATTCTGGAGTAATACATAAGACCGAGGATAGCCTAATTGTCAGGCAGACCTCAGATGATTTCAAGGGAACCTGTCTGAACTCAGTTGGAGCTGGCCTGTCTGGTATCCGGATTTGGGTTTGAGGGAAAAATAGGAGGGACTCCTGTCAAGCACCCATTTTTGAAAAATGCAACACACAGGGGGTGGAACAATAGACCAGCAGGTGGGGCATTTGCCTTGCATGCAGCAGCAGACCGGGGTCCAATTCCCAGCATCCAATATGGTCCCCCAAGCACCTCCAGGAGCAATTCATGAGTGCAAAGCCAGGAGGAAGCCCTGCACAATGCTGGGTGTGACCCAAAACAATTAAATTAGAAAATAAATAAAATGTAATACACAGTTTATTCAGGGTTCTTCCTTGAAGCCTGGCCTGGACCCTTCCTGCCAGGGTTGGAACAGCGCAAGCAGATTTACACTTTCATGTTTGTCTGTGTATTCATCAATCCTTTGAAGTGCTGAATTTTTAGGGAATGTTTTTGCTTTTTGTTTCTTGTTTTGGTATTTTCTGGTTATTTGCTGTTGCTTTTTTTGTTTATCTGGTGGTGGTGGTGGTGGTGGTGGTGGTGGTGGTGGTGGTCGCAGTGTTGGTGCATTAGCTCTCAGATTTAAGAGAACTTCAAGAGATTGCACACTTGAAGTGAAAACTGGGTAGTTTTCCAGAGAATGGATGCAAGGGTCCATTCAGCAGTAACAACATCTCAGAAACTCCTGACCTGGTCTGTCCCTCTCACCTTTCCCTTTTCTTGGGGGGGGGGGGGCGTATTCTCCCAAGCAGTGCTCAGGATGCCCAGATCAAGGACCTCACCAGGCAGTCTTAACCAATTGAATGAAGGATCAATTAAAGGACCAAATAATATGGTGCTAACCATGTGGTCTGCCAGCCTGGAAGGGACACTGGGTTTGACCTGCGCTGGGCCTGCAGTCAGGAAAAGTAAAGGACATTTCCGAGGGTGCCCCGAGGTGGATCACAAAAAGTTTCTGGGAAGTTGACGCAAGTGAACCACTAAACAGTAAAAAATCAAATTCAATCCAATCGCCACACCTGGTCATCTCATCCGTCTCCAGCAGCAGAGTGTGAATTAGCGGAGGTGCGGGCACCGCCGCATCGCCAGGAATTGCTGGCGGGGGTCTGACTCAGTCTGGGCCAGTCCACCAGGTTCTAATTGCATCTGTCTGAGGAAATGGGATCGTGAAGCCTTTTCCCGTAAACTGCCTGCTTCTCCGGCAAAGTTCAGGTCAGGCTCCCAGAAAAATGGGGTTGCCAAGGGCAGCAGGGGGCTCTTAGTCCCTCTCCCACCCGGCCCCACCCTCTGTGCAGGGAGCTGCCCTGTGCGGGTCTGCCCAGTTTCTGTGGCTCCATGACTGAGGGGGTAGGAAGAGGAGAAAGAAGAGGGGGGAATAAAGGAGAGAGGAAAAGAAGAAGAGAGGAGGGGGAGAGAGGAGGAAGGGGAGGAAAGAGAAGGAGAGAGAATGGGGGAAGGAAGGGTGGAGGGGTAGGAGAAAGGAGAGAAGAGTGAGGGAGGAAGGAGAGGGGAGAGGAGGGAAAGGATAGGGGTGTGGAGGTAGCAGAGAGGCCTTCAAAAGGGAAGTGTTGGTTCCATGCCTACCCCCTTGCCTGACACCCATCGCTTTAGCTTTTGGCACAAATTTGTTTTCTGGTTCTAGCCATCCATAGACATAAATGCAGCTCCTATTCATTATCCTCTCTGTGGCCATGAGCAAGCCAGCCTAGGTGGAACTGGGATAGGAGTTTTTCATGGGTACAGTGGGACCTTGAAGTGGACCCAGAAAGTGGCTTAGGGGAAAGATTTGCCAGTGAGGAAAGAACAGGGGCTGACTTGACTCGGACCAAGTGAGGGAGGGGAACAGGATGGCATATGGCATGTTTTTTTAAGTCATGAAAAATGTGGTGGGGTGGGCAGGTTAGATGAGACTTTCAAGAAAGTTCTAGAAGCCCCGGAGCATGCAGGGAGCTTAAGATTGAGCACGCAGAGATGTCAGGCTTCTCAAGGGGTAGGGACTGCTGAGGGGGGAGGCAAAGTCTGATGCTAAAGGACACATTAGTGAGTTTCTGGGACTGTATGTGCAGGAGATGCCATGACAAAATGCCTGTGGCAATGGGGTCCAAAGTGCAGAGTTTCCCTCCAGCAAAACTTCAAAGTTTATCCCAAAGGACTATGTGAAGGGACCTTCCCTCCATGGGCAGAACTAGGGAGTATCATTTCCAAGTCAGACTTCAGACTCCAGGAGCTCAGAGAAAGCCTTCTGAGTTGACTCTCTATGAGCCAGAGTGGCGGGGGTGGGGGGGGCGCACTGGCAACCCCTGGCATATTTCGGGGCTTTAAGAAACATACCACTCCAGGCTCTATTCTTGCCCTGGCCCCCATCCCAGAGGGGCCTGTGGATGGATGGGTCCAGCTGGAAGCCAAAATAGTCCTCGCTATCACTTTGTTTGGGTGGCATGGAGACATGAACGCACTATTTGCAGCCAATGATCCAGCAACCCCCAAAACCCTCTTGAAAATCTATTCTCAAGAGTTCTTGTTTGAGAATAACTATTCAGTGGCTCATGATTCAAAAAATCAGGCACCTGGGTCTTCCCTGTTGCCTGGGACAAGTGTATCATACCCTTCTGAAAAATTGGCAGCATTTTAAAATAGATTGAAAATCACCACATCACCAGCTTTCCAATATTATTTAACTATTTGAACTGACTGCAAGAGAGGTACCAAAACATTTCTCATATGTTTATGTCACTTTGAATCTCTCCATTTTATTTACTAAGGAATTTTTAACAACTGGAGTCTAGAGCATTTTTGGCCATATTTTAGGGTCACCAGAGCCACACCAGGCTGTGCCACAGACTTCAATGCCAGAGACTGAACCCAGGGCCTTTCACAGGCAAGCCACACACTCCCTCACTTGAGCCACATCCCCATTAAGGAATATTTAAATATGAAATTTTTCCCCTGTGTCACACAATGAAATGGCTTGAAAATAAATTTTTTTAATTTTTTAAATTTTTTAATTAGCATAAATTCCTAGAATTTCGGCTTCCTTTGACAGTGACCACCAGTAGGATCAGGTTGTACTGGTTTTACTCCTCAAGTTTGTCGACACTTTGATAGAATAGAAACATGGGATGCAAATGGTCTAAAAATATCTTTCATTCTATCCACTCACCCACCAACCCCCCAGTTGCTGTAATGAGAATTTTGATGTTTTACCCACCATCCGATTACCTTCCTACCGTCTTGGCATTTTTATGTTACTCATTTGTAGAGATTTCTTTTCTTCCTTACTTACGTCATAAAAGTGGAAAAATCTACCCAACATATTTGTGGCTTGTCTCTGCCTTTGTACACTGTTTTCACTGATTTTAGACCATTGGGATTTCTTTTTAGAAATGTTTCAAAACAGGGATGTGCTACAATTCCCAAAAAAAGTATGAGAGCCAAATGTTACAGCATCATATTTTAATGTTTCATCTTTATCTTATTTGGAACCTTCTTCTTAGTTTTAATAAATTTTATGTATTCTCTGATTAAATGATGATTTACACTGTTTTCCTCATAGCACATAATTTATATCTACAGTTTCTCCATAAGAAATCAACTAGGAAAAAAAAACTTAAATTCGACTTTGCAGTTACCAAAAGCCAAAATTTATTCAAAAATTACTCATAGGAAATTTTCCCCATAATGTAAAAATAGCTAAATTTAGGATAGCTATCTCTAAAGATGATTTTCCCCCTATTTAGACAGTTTTGTCATTTAAAATCTATAATTTCCATTGTCTTTTGTTTTCTTTTTTTGGGTGCAAAATTTGTCAGCAAACATGACTTCCCTTTAGCCATATTACTCTCCATCCCAAATAACGTACATCGCACTCTGAATTTGGTCAATTTCAGTCCCCAAAGAATCCCCAACTCTCCCCCACCCTAAATCCTCAAACATCTACTGGGAGACAAGGGTGCCTACTCCCACCCCTTCCTTAAACAAACCCCAAACATCAAAATTGGTGCTTCCTTAAAATTGATCCTTCTCCCTATCTCTTTTTCGAGGTATTTTTACCAATCAGATCACAGCGCCATCTGGCAGTCAGAGCTGGTAATCTAGGAGCCAAGCGGACTGCTTCCCACCAGCCCTGGAAGGGCCTGAAGAAATGGGGCTGAATGGAGGAGAGGCAAAAGAGATCCTCAAAACAGAGAGATCTTAGGATGCAGTGATAAAGAAGACCAAGGGAAATTTTAAGAGACAAAAAAAGCGCATAGTTTCTACAAGCTTTCAAATAATCCAGGTGTACACATTTTTTTCGTAAGTCCTGTGCCCAATTATTTCTCCTTTCATTTAATAGATGCAATTACTACTACAAATCAGCCTCTCTCCACAAAGAAGTGATATGTACACATACCACATGCAGCCAAGGACAGAAAGCAACGTTCCTGTCTCTTCAAAGTGATTTTTGAAAATGGTTGTAGTCTGCAAAAATATCCATTTATTTTCACACATTCCTTCTATTCAATTTTGTTAACCTTATGACATTCACAATTTTAAGTACCTCATTTTATTGTCAGGCATCTATTTATAAATAATTAGATCATTGTTAATTTGGGGTTGGGGGGAGCTATCTACGGGAGGGGAAAATGAAAGTGTTAGATCTTAGTGTCTAAAATTCAGATTTTTGGTCTAGAAATCTCTCTGCTCTGAGGTCACATGTGCAGAAAGACAGACTCCAGGGAGGGCTACTCTGATATCCAAAAGGAAAACTGTGACATTCGCCAGTCCCCTCAGTCATTCCAGGCAGCTAATCCCTCGAAGCCCTCCCTGGCTGTGGACCGGGAATGGCCTTCTGAGGACAGATTATGTGATTCAGACATGGAGAGACCACACTATTCAAAAGAAACCCTTCCAGGGAAAACAAGCCATGTGCTCATTTTGGTTCTATAAAGTCAAGTTGGGCGAGAACAGAATGGGCTGTCAGTAAGGGGACTGTGTCAGTGGTCAGCCCTCTTTGCTCTGAACCCTGCTTCCTGCCTGCTCGAAGTGTGTGCATTGTACTAGCTAGCAAAAAAACTGGGGAAAGATTATATGAGGCTGCAGTTTTTGCTGTGCCACTTTTGACATCTTCCTCTTGCGATCCGTTTCTCCCACTTGATTCTTAAATTCCTAAATTGACCCCTTCTTTTTTTTTGCCTCTCACTCCAGAGATCTAAATACAGCTTTGTTTATTTCAGAATTATTTTTGGGCCTCCTACACCATCCTAGGGCTTGGAAATGCCTTTGTGGAAAAGCTCCCTGCTCTCATGCAAACTTCCATCAGGAATCGTCTATATCTCTGTGTTGTGTCTATTAAATTGTGCAATAAGGGGGAGAGACAAATGTGTCATGAAAAGGGAGCTGGTGGGAAGACTTGTTTCGGGTAGCTGATGGATTCTGCAGAGAGTGGGGAGTTCTGGAGGTATTCTGGGCCAGTGAATTCTGAGCAGAAAGCAAAAGGCCCTACAAGAGAGTTCGTTTTTGAGGGACATAGCAAGGGGCCTCTGGGAACTGCAGTTTGAGTGTTCCTTGAGCCATTCCCAGGGTGCTGAGTTCTCTGGTTTCTACTGAGCACCATAAGCCCTTGCAGAGGGTTGGTGAGAGGCCTGCAAAGGATCTGACACGCAGGATTTCTGTGGTGGGCATGACAGGCTAGGGAGGGCCCAGGGAAAAAGCAGGAACTCCTGCTTCTTGTTCAGGGGCTGCTAGATGTCCCCCAAAAAGTAAACGATGTCAGCCTCTGGGTCTCAAACTGCATCACACTTGTCAGCAAGCGACCCTATCACCTTATCACCCTATCTTCATTCTGATGTGACTGTGAGGCCACAGGGGTCCCAGATGGAGCATGGGGACTCAACTGTGGATCAATGCAAAACAGCAGGAAGAGGTGGGCTGATGCGAACAGTTTGCTGCTGCCACCCCAAGATCTCTACCCAGAAAGTATATCTGGTGCTGTGGGGCTGACGGGTGTCGCCCTGCAGTATGGAGTCAGAGCCTCTGCAGAAACCAGAAAGGAAAAGGTTTGGATGTGGAAGTTGCAGGACTGACGGGAGGAGGCGCCTCCTAGGAGCATAGGGCCCTGCTGGTCTCCTCCCAGCTCCAGCTCACAAGGGACCCGAGTCCCTGGCCCAGGGCCTCTGCTCGGCTCCTTTCCCCATTTCCTTGACCTCTAGTGGAATTCAGTAGAGTTTAACAATTGGTGATGAGGACACCCCCCAACAGGCTCCTCAAAAGCACACCTGCAAGGGGGGAGAATTCTGAAGACCTGCGAGTGAGTTGCTAATTGCTACTTGCAAACCTTGCAAACGTCGAACCCAGAACTCTGCCCTTCTGGGATCCCAGCACCTCTGGGGTTAGCTCAGGGTCGGTCCTGCTGCAAACTGTAGGCTTAGGGACAGGGCCAAGTATTTGAGTTTGGGTGCAGTAAGAACACCGCCAGGGCTGCCTCCCAGGACCACCCTCTGCAGCCTCAGGTTACAGTTCTGAGACAGGAGGGGGGCTCCTGGCGCCTGCGTTCTCCCAACTCTGCAGTGCAGGGGTCCTGTTCGGGAGGGGCGGGGGTCCCTCGGCGCATGCGCACTCCTGACCCACTGCAGGGCCGGCATCAGGAGGGGAGGGGTCTTCCTGCGCCTGCGCGTTTGCCTTGCAGCACTGCAGAGCCCGCCCTGCGCCTGCGCCGCTTTGGCACCTTCCAGAAGGCCCGAGGGTTGGGCAGGGGGTGTGGGCCTGCCAGTGTCTCACAGCTCCTCCCTCCACGGGCGCGCACAGCCCCCAAGTGTTCACTCTCGGACATATCACCACATCCAGCCAGGCAGTCTTGGCCTGGTTCTCTGTCCCCGGCTGGGTTGCTGGGACTTTGGAAGTGTCCTCTGGGGTCAGCGGAGCTGCATGAGGGTCAAGAAAGTCACTGTAATTACACTGACCAGGGCTTTACCTTGGGTGTCCTCCTCTGAAAGCCTCCCTGCAGCCTCTCAGCCCTGCTTCTTCCTATTGTCCCCCTCTCTGGTGGCCTCTGTGGATGTGGCCCTGACAGTGGTTCTCAGAACATGCTTTCCAGACCTTCAGCAGGGCCAGTGCTGCAAACTTGGGGTCACCTGTGGTTGCTTAGCCCCTCTCAGCCCAGCCAGGCAGAAACTCTTGGACGCAGGTGGGACGGTCTCTTCAAGTGACTCAGAAGCATGTACTGGCGTAGGGCTGCCTGGGGCAGGTGTGGTCCCCTGACTCCAAAAGTCCCCCAAGATAACCCCAGAAGAGCTGAGTTTGCAGGCAGGAGAGCCGGAAGTCTCCCCTTTTTGCTAACTGAGCTGCTGCCACCTTTTCCAGGAGGGAACTGTGGGTCTTCCCACAGCCGTGTGTTTCTGTTGCAACAGGGTCCCCTGTGTCCAAATGGCTGTGTCATGGGTGTGACTTTGTGGAGGGAACTTTTCCCTCTCAGTTACTATCGCCCAATTAGTTGAAAAAATAGACCTTGCTGTGGCCCCACACGGCCTGCCTCCACTTGGCCAGCCCCAATCTCTGGGAAAATCTGGAGTGGAAAATAAGCAGCAGAGCGTGAATGGGGTAAATTCCAGACACACTGAATTTGGGTAAACACACTGACTCAGAAAGGCAAACCTATTTTTCGAACTGGCCATCAGACCATCTGCGTGTGGGTGAAAACTAGAAATGCTGCTTCTCCCATGGGGATCACACTTAATTGACACTGTCCGGGGACTGGGTCTTGGCCAGCCCCAGGCCCATGATCACTGCTACTCCTGGTTAAGTGAGTGCAAGAAATCCTGCAGTGCTGCATGCTCGATGGTGTCTTCTCAAGCATGGCAAGTGCCTTTGTGTGATTATGATGTCTGCTTGCATTTCCTGTGAGCATCTGTGCTCTTCACCTTGGGCAGTTACGATTTGTGATACCCCGTAGAGCTTGTCAATAAAAAAAGTTCTCAAGATGAGGTATCCTCCTGGCTCAGGGAAGGCCTTAGCAGCATGGAGAACAGGGCTGGAAAAACTCAGATGCTGATGCTGCTCAGGTCCTATAGCATCAAGACCAGTCCAAGGTGATTGGGGTCTGAGCAGGGAGGCTGTGGAGGACAGAGAACATGAGACAGAAAGGTGTCGGCCAGTCATGGTCTGAGAGCCAAAGCTGTCCTTCACATTCAGTATTATTGCTTAGAACCAGGAATCAGAAGAAGATGATCAACATTCTTCCATCAGTTGCCTCTCTTAATCTAACTAGGTTAAACTTCTGCACATCTGTGGACCTCAGTCTATTGGGACAAAATCTTTATAGTGGGCTAATCTCAAAGGCTGTTTTCTCTGGAAGAGCAGGGATAGAGCCCTCACAGGATCCTGCCTCAGCAGTTTGTCACCTGGCACAGGTTTTCCAGCTTCCAGGTTCTTGCCATCCACCATTCTGTCTTTCCCCTGATTCTAACACCCAAGTGTTTTCCTTCCCTTTATTTCCCACTCATATTCCTTCCCTTAGCCCATAACATTCTCTTCTAGCTAGTTGGATGGAATCGCTTAACTTTAATCCCCTGTTTCTGACTCGGTAGTTTTGTCTCTTGCTAAATCCTCTCTGTCATGTAGTGTTTGGGCTTTTGGCAACGGTGCCTGTGAAAACTTGGAAAGTACGACAGCTCTGAGCCCTGCTGATTATGAGCAGAAATGTAATCATCTCCTTGGGTGAGGAAAATAAATTTGTTTAAATATGTGGAGGAATAAAATAGACTAACATACCAAAGTATCTTCCTTCTACATGAATAGTTCAGTTCTTGTAGTTGTCCAGAAAATACAGAATAGTGTCTAACAATACTATATTTGTATCTTATTTTCTATTGAAAGTGTACATATATAAGTATCTATCTCACAGCATATCAATTTGACAGAGATAAGTAGGCTGAGGGAGAGAGTGATGAAGAATTAGAAGAGACTTACTAGGCATTTCTCCTGAGCAGTAGTTGATTATGAAGATAGGGATATATAGAACAATGAGTGTTGGGACAGGGAGGGTACTTGCCTTGCACACAGACAACCTGGGTTTGATACTCGGCACATATGGTTTCCTGAGCACCACCAGGAGTAATTCCGGTGCACAGCCAGGAGTAATTCCTGAGCATCGTCAAGTGTTCCCCCACAAACTCATAAAAAGAATAGTGAGTCCACCAGGAATTTGTTTCCATAAGGAAAAAGCAGAGTTCTATTTCTGAATTTTATATATGGACGAAATATGTGAAGTCTCAAGGGGATTTCAATCCATCTCTATATATGCTTGTGAACTGATAAGAAATCTGAATTAGAGATAAACACATGGACTTATTCACACAGTATTTAAAGCCACGTGTATCTGTGGTTTTCCCCATGCCAAAATATTTGTTTAATAGCAAAAAATAATTTATTGTTTTAATTATTTGTGCAAGCTTAAATTTGTAATGAGAAGTAGTTTTATTTTCTAATACAAACCAGGCTGGAGCGATAGCACAGCTGTAGGATTTTTGCCTTGCACGCAGCCAGCCTGGCCGAGCCGGGTTCAATTCCTCCGCCCCTCTTGGAAAGCCCGGCAAGCTACCGAGAGAATCTCGCCTGCATGGCAAAGCCTGGAAAGCTACCCATGACATATTCAATATGCCAAACACAGTAACAACAAGTCTCATGACTTGGGCCTGCTGGAGCAAATCAATGAACAATGGGAGGACAGTGACAGTGGCAACCAATTCTGGGTCCTCTAGTCTCCTTAAAATTTTCAATATACTGGAAAACTAATCATTCAACTTTCTTCTCTCTTTTTATCATTCCTTATGTTTAACCAAAACAGACAGTTGATAGGGGCCTGGATTAGGTACTTTTGCTCTTGCCTTGCATATGGTCAACCTGTGTTCAATCCCCGGCACCCGATATGGTCTGTTGAGTCCTGCCAGAAATGAGCTCTGAGTGCAGAGCCAGGAGTAAGCACTGAGCACTGACTCCAAGGAAAAAAACCCAAGTCAGCTGACACTTTACATACTCTACTGGAACTCTCTTTTGCCTAAGTCTATCTATAAAATCATTAGGTAAGAACCTTCAGTATAAATTTTGCCACTCACCTGAGCACTACTTAACAAGGATCATTATTATTTTTTATTTCACATTTTTAGCTTTATTTATTTTTTTAATTTTTATTAGTGAGGCACCATGAGGTACAGTTGTAGACTTACAAATTTTGTGCTTGGGTTTCAATTAT
>JAOXYA010004681.1:0-14404 GCA_028565675.1 Sorex palustris | reverse complement strand
GGGGGGTGGGTGGGAAATGGAGCATTTGTCTAGATCTTGTCCTTATAATCCCAAAGAACTTTATGCCAATGGTAGTGGCTGCAAACTTTGTGGATATGTGGAATATTTCAAGAAAGATTATCTTGAAAGTAAGAAATCAGAGTGAATGGTCACAATTGGTCGCTGAGCAAAGTGAATGAGTGCAGATTATGAAGAAATTTTGAATGTGCCCATAATACAGAAACCTAAAACAAAGACACCCAAAGTTGTTAACTTTTGGCAAGCATTATTCCTATTTGTCCTTTTATTTTATTTTATTGTCCTTTTTTGTATGGACACAAGAAGACAGTATATGCTATGCTTTTTTAATGTGATTCTCAGTGTTATTTTCCTCCTGGGCATCTGTTTTCTAAGCCTCAGCTGCCCTTACTTTCTAGCACCCCCAAAAGCAGGGTCTCTATGAGGGACTGGATGGAACCAGGGCAAGTGGTAAGCTATGTGCTACCTTGGCATTGAGATGGTCTTGGCCAAAGTGTCATAATGCTTAACTATAAGTTAAGAGCGTGTTCATGGACAAATGCTGTCATGATCCAAAAAGTAGTAACTAGATTTGGTTACTGCTAGGGTTAGGAATGATTAATCTGGCCTGAGCTCTGTAGTCTGAGTCTGTGGCAAGGTGTTCCCAGGAGGGCTGCCCTACAAGCCCTCAATGTATCTCTTACTGTGTCCATACAAAAATAACTAGGATTAAGAATTTGATAGAGTTATTGGATTGAGGAAAGGAGAAAAACACCTTAGGAGGTATTTTGCCCTTGGGCAGTCGAGAAGGGCTTTGGGATACTCCTAGGTGGTGTTTCTGCCCTAGAGCCTGATGGCTCTCAGGAAGGGCTTTCTTATGTTGATTTGGCTACCAGACTGGGTGTAGTGTCAGCCCCGAGTGCTGGGGGGGTTGGAGTGACAAAAAAGCTGGAGAGAGGGGAGAGAGTTGGAGAGAGGAGAGACAACTGGGCAGCAAGATGGAGTGCCCAGAGACTAGCAAGGGGGACAGAGGGAGAAGAATGTAGAAGAAAGAGGAGCAGGCACGTGGAGAGAGAGCGCGCAGGCTGCAAGATGGAGCATAGAGAGATGAGCAGGAGAGACAGGAGGAGACAGGAATGAGGGGCAGCATGAAACTAGAATGGAAGGCTCAGAGAGACTGAGGCATTAGCGTGGGAAGAATGGAATAAATGGCATCTGATCAATCAAATGGCTTGGCCCTCGTTTTGCCCACTGTCTGCTCCATGACCTAGGCCATCTCGCCTGGGCAAGCAGCCCTGGCCCACCCGAACCTGGGCAGTGAGGGGGAGAGCCGCTGGGCCACTCCCCAGAGATATTATACAGTCAGTCACCACCTTATAGTCCCAGTATGAACTAGGTCTAGTTTACAAATTGAATGGAGCTGGGCTCCAGGAGACCTATCAGTTTGTTGTAACTGTGGTCAGTTCTGCCCTTTAAGGACTAAGGTCTAAGGTAGGAGATTTTTCAATTGGATTCTCTGAAAGAGCATCTTTCATCATCAGCAAGTACTTAGATCTGTGGGGCTGGAGTGATAGTACAGCGGGTAGGGTGTTCGCCTTGCACGCGGGTGACCCAGGTTCAATTCCCAGCATCCCATATGGTCCCCCGAGACCCACCAGGAATAATTCCTGAGTGCAGAGCCAGGAGTAACCCTTGTGCATCGCTGGGTGTGACCTAATAAGCAAAAAACAACAACAGCAAAAAAGTAGATGTAACCAAACAGTTATATACAGGATTGAAATTCCTTATGAAAAGTTACAGAACAGCAAACTTTAATAAATCAATATAGGGTCAGGCAGACAGTCCAAGAGGTAGTGTAAATACATGCCCAGCATATGAAAGACCCTACATGCTCCCATCCCATCCCACTGAGCACAGGCCTGAGATCACTGACCCATGCCAGGCCAGCTGTGTAAGGAGTGGCTCCAGTTCCCCAAAAACTGCTAAGTGTAATCCCTATTTTTAAAATACGACTTATGAGAGCTGGAGAAATAGTACAAGGGATAAGGGCCTTGCCTTGCATGTTGTCAATCCTGATTTGCTCACTATTATAGCATACAGTCCCCTAAACAACTCTAGGAATGACCCCTTAGCACAAAATCAGGAACAACTCCTAAGAAACCCCTTGAGTGGATCCCCCCCCAATTAACTAGCACTGGACTGTACTCCCGTTGTTCATCTATTTGCTCAAGTGGGCACCAGTAAAGTCTCACAACAAACTGTGAGACTTGTTGTTACTGGGGATTTTTTTTGGCATATTGAATAAGTCACGAGTAGCTTGCCAGGCTTTGCCTTGTGGGCGAGATATTCTTGGTAACTTGCTGGGCTCTCTGAGAGGGACAGAGGAATTGAACCCAGGTCGACCTGCGTGCAAGACAAAAGTCCTACCCGCTGTGCTTTCACTTCAGCGTCCCCAATTAAGTAAAAATAATAATTTAATTAAACTAAAGGGCTATGTATTCAATTATAATTTTCCACACTTTTATAAAGAATCAACCTTAATAGGAACCAAACTTATTTTATAAATAAAAATAAACATGGATGACTCCAGAGAGAGGGTTTTCATTGAAAGTCCATAATATGCCCTTGTGGGTTACATCTTGAGCAATTTTTCAGTCCCTACCAAGTTTTCAATTCTTACAGTATCTTCTAGTATCTAGCCACAACTTTCCAAACTGGAATTGTCTATTCCCCCCCCCTTTTTTCCTGCCTTATCATTGTCAAAATAAAGCCTTCCCTTTTCCCCATAACCTAAACCTACAGACTGAAAGGAATGCCTAGATACAAGCTTTCAGATCAACTGTATTTTCTGTGTGAGTAATTTTTAAACTGCTGGGGCAACTGGACCTACTAGACAATTCACCAGCACCCATGAGGTCTCATCAGAGACCTAATACTGCATAGTAGGGAGTGAATTGACCAGACTGTCACTATCAGATGGCAGGTGACACAAATAATGCTTCAGACCCTGAGAAATAATAGAGTGTAAGGAATTTGCCTTGCATGAAGCTGGCCTAGATTCTGTCTCCAGCACCACATATGGTTCCCCCAACAACACCAGGAGTGCTCCCTGAGCACAGAGCGAGGAGTAAGCACTAGGTGTGGTCCAAATACTACCCCCACTAAAAATTAAATAAATGAATAAATAAAACTTCACACTCAACATCTGGAAACCACATTATCCAAATGTACTTGGAACTCCAAAACTGAATTTGTGTAATTACTAACCTTATATTTGTTTTATTTTCACAGAAAACCCCTCATTGTATGCCACACTTGGACTGCTCCAAACATTCAGAAGCTCTCTTCTACCCCCAAGACCCAACAGATGCTGTAGTTGATCTATAAAAGTCAAAGTAGCCTAACAAAACAAAGAGGGATGTTTCAAAATTCTAAGAGGCAACTGGCAATGATTCTTTGCCTGGTTGAACTTTGGGCAGACTCCTGAACTTTTCCCTGGCTTTTCTATCTAAAATCGAGTTAGGCAAGAAACCTGCAATATCCGTTTTTGAAAATACTCCACCCTCTGTATCAGATAACTCGTGATGCCCAGTCCACCAGGATACTCACAATCCCCTATGGTGTCTCATCATGTTGGCCTGCCTTTAGCAACACTCCTTGGACTGGGTTATGCTCTTTATCCCTGATGTTCCCTCTTTGTATCTATCCATTCATTGCTCCCCACCACCAGCTCTTGGCTTTAAATTTTCATTTGCTCTGATTCATTTAGAATGGAGACCAATCTCCATTTCCCCTGCAAAATTCTGTTGCAATGATGTGGATAGCTTCCCCTTGGAGAAAGTCTGCCATACTGTTTTTAACTCTTTGCTTAAGTGTTGCTCCTCTCTCCCCATCTCTCTTGGAGACTGGTTGTGTAAGTGTCATCAAGTGATTTAATCTTTCTTCCCTTGAGTGTCTTGGCTGCAAATTCTCTGCTTTCTCACCTTGGAGCCATCCACACCCCAACTCTGTCACCTCAGGATCTTCCTACCAAGAAATATTTAATTTAACATGCTCTTCTTTAACCACAATTTCCTCTGATTTCTAGTCTCTTATCCAATTATCTTATACCACTACCCCTATTCAATTTTCACCCCAGTAAGATCTCCGGTAGCATGAAATCACCACTGTTTTTCTATTATCAAGATTTTATTGTCTTTGATACAAAGACAGCTCGCTGAATAGGAAAAATTATTTACTCAATACCCATCAATAAGAGGTTAATAGCAAATATATGTAAAGCACTGGTAGAACTTTGTAAGAAAAAACCTCCAACCCCATCAAAAAATGGGGAGAAGAAATGAACAGAAACTTCCTCAAAGAAGAAACTCAAATGGCTAAAAGGTACATGAAAAAACGCTTTACATTGCTAATCATCAGGGTGATGCAAATCAAAACAACAATGAGATATCATCTCACACCACAGAGACTGGCACATATCCAAAAAAAACAAGAGCAGCCAGAGCTAGCTGCATGTGGGGAGAAAGGTACTTTCATTCATTATTGGTGGGAATCCACAATCCACAAATAAAATGTCTCTAATGGTTCTCAGAGGGTCAGCTTGACATACAGAACCCATTGGTGAGTTTGTGTTTGCTGTTCTCAGCAACCCTTCTACACAGGAGCAAGGGAATATTTCTCTCAGAGGCCTCAAGGCAATTTCTAGACTTTATCAGTCTTTTACCCTGCCACTTCCAGAATCATTTGTCACCTCCTTCCTGGACAATATGACCACCCCCAGAAGACTTCAGGACTGGATTCTCATTTGTATTTATCTGCATTTCTTTGCATAACACTCAATCCATCTTCTGGATTTATCCTTCTGTCCCCCACCCTTCCCCCCACCCCCCACACCCATGGCCACTGCCTTTGACCTTCAGGTTTCAGCCTGCCCAGATCTCCCTGCACGGCATCTGAAGGTCTCACATTGTCTCATTCCTCCAGTCTCAAATGGTGGATCCTCCTCCTCAAGCACTGGAGCAGTTCCAGCATTTCCTACTAAGAAAGCAAATACCCAGAGATGTCTAACTCTGAGAAGAGGAGTCATTTGGCTGTTCCCTCTTCCCTTCTGTTGTGGGTGACTTCTGTGGAGTAGGGAGAAGAGAGGTGGCAGCCTAGAGAGGAGAGTCTGCCACTGTCCTCTCTACCCACTGCAGTCACCAGTCACTGGGAAGGTTGGGACTGATGAAAGTACTGCAGGCAAAAAGATTGAGGGGAGGGATGGTAATGAAGTTTTTTTTTTAATAATAAAACTCAGAAGTTGCCTGGCCTTAAAGTGAATTAAAGGCATGATGACCACCCACCTTTGAGATGCAAATTCTGAGCTCTGGAGATGGAGAAAATGAGCCACTTCCTAGATGCGATAGACACTATCCCCAACCAGAGTAGGGTGGATCACATCAGAAAAGGAGAAGTTAAAGGAGAATAAACTTATTTATTTTTATTTATTTATTTTTTTAGTTCTTGGTCTTTAGACCACACTCATTTATGCTCAGGGTTTACTCTTGTTGAATAATTTTTCACATGGAAGGGTATAGAATTTTATCAACTGCCTTTTCTGATTAGTGGATATAAACACGAGGGTTTTCCCCTTCCTTCTGTTAGTTTGGTATGTTATTTTGATTGTTAGGGCTGGAGCGATAGCACAGCGGGTAGGGCATTTGCCTTGCACGCAGCCAATACAGGTTCGATTCCTCCATCCCTCTCAGAGAGCCCGGCAAGCTACCGAGAGTATTTCGCCCTCAAGGCAAAGCCTGGCAAGCTCCCCATGGTGTATTTTATATGCCAAAAAACAGTAACAACAAGTCTCGCAATGGAGATGTTACTGGTGTTCACTCGAGCAAATCGATGAACAATGGGAGGACAATGCTATTACAGTACTACAGTGCTATTTTGATTGTTGCATATTAAACCATAAAAGAATTCCAAGAATAAATCCCACTTGGTCATGATATATTTACCTTTAATATACTATATTGACAAACTTGGTGTGCTAGTGGATCTTTTCTGTTTTCTTTTTTCTGTTTTGGGGTCAAACTGGCGGTGCCCAGGGTCAATGTGGTATTTGCAAAACATATTCCCCACATGTTGAGGCATCTCCTCCTGCCCTGCATATATTTTGTTGATAACTTTTGCATACACTCTGTTTAAGTTTTTCTTTTTCCCCCTTTAAAAATTTTTTTCTTTTGGGGGGCTATTCGTTTTAGGGCCTGCTCTGCTCAGGGCTTACTCTTTGCTCTGTGTTCAGGGATCACTCCCGGCATTCTTGGAGAACCATATGTTATGACAGAAATAAAAGTCAAGTCTCCTGTGTGCAAGGCGAGCACCTTACTTGCTTTGCTATCTCTCAGGCCCCAGATTTTTTATTTATAGGAATGTGTCCGTTTCATTTAGATTGCACAATATTTTGGGGGTGGGAGAGTGGTTTTGGGGCCACACCCGGTGGCATGGGTTACATATTTTTTTTTACTTTAGTGTGCAATTGCTCATCATCTTCTTTTAAAACTCCTTTATTTCTACATTAGAAATAGTGTTCCTACTGATTATTTGAGTCTTTTTTTCCCTTATCAACCTTATAAAGGAATGTCAGTTTTGCTGATATTTTAAAGGAATTATCTCTCATTTTTTTGTGAATGTTCTCCATTGCTTTTCCCTATTCTCTCTTTTTAAACTAGTCTCTACCATAAACTATTATTTCCTTCTGCTAGATTTGGGTTTGTTTGTTTTGTTTTTTATAATTTCTTAAAGTGAAAAATTAGATTGCTGATTTGAGAGCTCATATTTCCTTTCATATAAGCATTTACAATCAATAAATTCTGTAGTTTTTCATTTTTATATATCACATATCCTTCAAAAAACAAGAAGACTGGCCATCTTTACAGCACACAGAGAGAAGGACACATGGAGGGCTGGCTCTGCAGCTCCCGGAGAAGAAACCAGGTTCCAAAAAGAGCCGAGATCAACGGGAAGTCCCAGATGGGGTAGGTGCCGCATCCCGCCTCCCCCAGATGGAACCCCCGTGACCAGAAGCCTCTACAAGCACAGCTCCAGTATGCGGGAACTAGGACTTTTCCTCCAAACCGCCGGGACCTTTCCGGCTCCCAAATAACCTCTGACTCCGGAAGTCACGCCCACAGCCCGCCCCCCCCAGCGCCATCTTTACAGCACACAGCCAAGAACCAAAGGGCAGGGGTGTGACTCAGCAGGATAACAGAGGCCTTGTCGGAATAACGGAGTGAGAAAACTATTGCAAGGTGAGATGCATGCCTTGTAGGCAGACAACCCTGGTTCCATCCCAGACACTTGGGAGGGCCGGAGAAATAGTACAGAAGGTAGGACTCTTCTCTTGCATGTGACTATCCTTGGTTTGCATGTGACTATCCTCCAGTTCCCCCGAGTATCGCCTGAAGTGATCCCAGGTCCCCCAAACACTGCTGACTGCAGCCCCGAATGCCCCCGAGTACCAGCAGTTGTGGCTCTGGGGGGCCGCCGACCACCACCTGGGTGGCCTGGTTAATCCTATCTTACAGGACCCAGGCAGCACTGCACCTGGAGTCCCCAGTAGGGCAGGAATCACGGGGCACACCCCTCCCAGGCACCTCTTGGGAGGCTCCAAAAAATGATCTGAAGAATAGAAAAATTTACAAATAAATCAAAGAAACGGAGGTCCCTTAGAGAAACAGTTGATTCAAAAGTTTGGAGAAAAGAAAGTACAAGATGAATCTGGAACACTCTGTGCCAGAAAGTAAAGAAATACTCAAAGAATTATGGTGACAGACGCCAGCTGGGCAGCTGGCCAGATCTGGGAAAATGTTGAGCATCACTATAAATAATGAGGCCATGAGTAAAACACTCACATCTGTAGCATGCTTGCCAGAGGCATACGCCAGACCAAATCATGAGATAACAACTAATAAACCCAAGCGGAGGGCTATTCTCCAACAGGAAAGGTCTGAAGCCTTCTCCACTGGCGCGCTCATGAAAGGAGAGGAGCCCTTGGAAACCATCCTCGGCTGGAGGAGACTGGAAAGGCATCAGAACTAAGTGCCGTGAATCATTCCCCACTGGATCCTTTCATCATTAGGCCAACTGATGAAAGTCCAATAAGACCTGGGGGTTAAATAGTAGTCAGGAATTGATAGCGATTTCTTAATTGCAAGGGGGTTGTGTGATGTTACATAGAAGGTTGCCCTGATTGTAGGAAATAGGTGAGTCCTTAATATTGCAAACCAATGAGAAGTTGATTCTAACGTTTATTTGTTTACATTTTTGGATGTTCAGGGACTCTTTCTGGTTCGGTGCTCAAGGGTCGCTCCTGGCACTGGTCAGAGGACCAGATGTGATGGCAGGGATCATCAAACCAGGGTTGACCACACGTAAGGCAAGTACTTAACACCAGTACTATTGGTTACTATCCAGCCAAAGTCAGTTCTGGAGTGGGTGGCGGATTGGAGCCGCATCTGGCAGTGCACAGAACTTACTCCTGGCTCTGTGTTCAGGGATCACTCCAGGCGATGCTCAGGGGAACTGGAAACCAAACCAGGGATGGTCATATGCCAAGAGAAGCGTTTTACCCCCTGTACTATTTCTCTGGCCTTCCCAAGGCTATTTTTAAAAAGACACAAATAGGGGGCTGGAGTGATAGCACAGCAGGTAGGTTGTTTGCCTTGTACGCAGCCAACCCGGGTTCGATTCCCAGCATCCCATATGGTCCCCTGAGCACCACCAGGAGTAATTTCTGAGTGCAGAGCCAGGATATCCTCTGAGCGTCGCTGGGTGTGGTGTGACCAAAAAAGATAAAAAAGAAAAAGAAAAAGAAAAAAGAAATTCCAGTTGCCCTTTTGCCAGAAGAGCTTCAGAGTGATTTTTCTTCTCTTCACACAATTGTCAGCATCCACCAATCTGAGCCAGAAGCACTGAGGGACCAGGCCAGTGCCGGACTTTCAAGCAGGGAAATTGGTTCCACCCCCATGCCAGGGGGCTGGGGTAGGGGGGGGGGGCTTCAAGGGTTTCACAGCCATGAACTCAACCAGGATCCGGGCTGGGAAGAGGAAGCACCTCAAGCATCCTATACCTTCAGCCAACTCATCAGAAACTTCTGACAGGACAAAACTTGGAGGTGTATTTTGAAGAAGTCACAAGGTTGGAGTTTGATGTGGATTCCACATGAGCAGCAGAGACAGAGCAGATGGGAAACACTGAGCAAGCAGAAGGGAAGGGACCGGTTCACTCACGTGCGGGACCAACACCCCCCCCCCAAAGTAAAGCAACACAGCACAAGAGAGTCAGTCTCTGAGGAGGACAGGGAGGAGACAGGGCGAAGGGTGAGGAAGGGCAGCGGGTCGGTCCGACGGTGAGATGGCACTAGAGGAATGCTGCAGGTAGGCACCATGAGACCCACACCCACGGCGACGGGTGAAGTCACACTGTTCCCATTTGTGTAGTATCATACACCAGTGACAAATACATTTATTTATTTATTTATTTATTTATTTGCTTTTTGGGTCACACCCAGCGATATACAGGGGTTACTCCTGGCTCACGAACTCAGGAATTACTCCTGGCAGTGCTTGGGGGACCATATAGGATGTTGGGAATCAAACCTGAGTTGGCCGCATGCAAGACAAACACCCTACCCACTGTGCTATCGCTCCAGCCCCAAATCAATATTTTTAAAAATTAGGTTGTTTTACTTGGGCCGGAGTGATAGCACAGCGGGTAGGGCATTTGCCTTGCACATGGCCGACCCAGGTTCGATTCCTCCACCTCTCTTGGAGAGCCCGGCAACCTACCAAGAGTATTCTGCCCACACGGCAAAGCCTGGCAAGCTACCTGTGACACATTTGACATGCCAAAAACAGTAACAACAAGTCTCACAATGGAGACGTAACTGGTGCCTACTCGAACAAATCGATGAACAATGGGAGGACAGTGCTACAGTGCTACAGGTTGTTTTACTTAAATGTAGGGGCTGGGCGATAATAGAGTGGTTAGGGTATCTGCCCAGCATGTACCTAACTGAGGTTAAATCCCGGGCACTGTATGGCTACCAAAAAACCTCTGGCTAGAACCAGGAGGCCCCCCAAGCACTGCAGGCTGAGTCCAAGGACCCCCCAAATCAGGGGCCTCAGCAGGTCCCAACACTGCAATGAACCACTGACCTGCTTGGCAGAGAACTGCCTGTGGGGATCCCCAGGGGACTTCTGGGCACTGCCTGAAGCCACCACCCCACAGTGAAATAAGTCCTCAGAGGGCACCCCCAGCACTTTCCTATCCCACCCTCCAACCTCCAGGTACTGGGACATGCCCTCTTTCACAGAAATATTAATACCAAAACCACTGGCCCTGGCTGGCATCAGGAGGGGACTCATCAGTCCTTGGCTACGATTTTTCTGGCCCCTTTGCCTTCCCACTCATCCTCAAAGGCCACTCAAAGGGAAATTGGAAGAACTGTCCCCTATTCCCCACACCCCTACTTCTGTTCTGCCACAAGCCCGATACCTTGGCTGCTGACCTGCATGGCTCTCATGCCCACAGCGAGCACTTAAAAAAGGAAAACCTGCTTTGCTTTAAGTTTCAATAGGCAGAAACTGCCAAGCAATGACTGAAAAGCACCGCCTTCAAAAATAATCATAATAAGGGAGTCTCTTCACTGCTATATGCTTACACTTGTTTTAGAAATGCAATTCTTCCATTAGGTTAAGAAAATAATGTTTGGAGTTCCAAGACAGAAGTGAAACTTTGCACGCTCCTAATCCCAAGAAAAGCTCCTTTTCTTCAGGACAGCCCACTAACCCGCTGTCTTTCCCAGAACTCTCCCAGGAGGAGCAGTCTGGGGTGAGGAAATGGTAGATGCATTTGTTATTTGTTTCCAGCTTTCAAAACAACAAACAAACACAAACACACAGGGTTTCTGAAACCTGTGGGTATTGCCAGCCCAGCCCACTCAACTTCAATGCAGTCAATTGCCAGGAAGTGAATTTCTTCGACAAACATTCCCCTTATCACACAGAGAGTATGAAGGGGCAGAAGTAACCTCACACATCACTCATTATTCATGTGCTTCAAACCTACCCACTCCTAGAGGCTGGTGCAATAGTACAGTGGGTGGGGTCTTTGCCTTGCCCGTGGCCAACCCAGGTTCCATCCCTGGCATCCTATCTGGCTCCCTGAGCCGCTCCAGAAGTGATCCCTGAGCACAGAGCCAGGAATAAGCCCTGAGAAATGCTGAGTATGGCCCCCCAAAACCAAACAAACAAACAAACAAACGACCCATCCAGTTGATTGTAAATGGAAGATACAAGGAAAGAGTTGACTCGATGCTTCTCAGGAACAGCTCTGAGAGGTTCTGGAGAAAGGCCAGACATGGAACAAACACACACATGCCCCATGGCTTGTTCTCTCATAATCAGGCTATTCTCTCGCCCACTCTGCCTTCAGCCCTGCCCAGCGATCTTCATGAAGTAAGGCAAATCCAAAAGCCAGCAGATCTCTTTACCGGCGACCTAATAAACACAAAGGCGTGAGAACCAAGGTGAGGACCAAGGCTTTGAGTCAATCTGCAAGCTTTTGCTCAGGGATAGATCAGATTAAGGCAAGCTCTTACCAAACAAAGATAATGCTGAAAGAAACCCATATAATTATAGAATGTTAAAGCCCAAAACAACCATGGAGCGGGCTGAATCCCACCTGCTCACTGTGCAGACAACAGACTTGAGATGGAGAAGAAGAAAGACGGTGGCCAGGGCCCAGGCAACCATATTACTGTCTGTGAGGGGAACACAGAAACGGAAGTCAGACTATAGGCATGCACACAACCATGAGCTAGAATCTTTCAACAATGCCTTCACACAACACCATGTGTGTGCCACAAGAGAGTTACAGGCAAAATATTCCATTCAGTTCACACCTTTGTCTCTCTCGATAGCTGCATCAGAGACAAGTCATTGCAAATGTGATTCCAGTCCCAAGCAAATGAGGAAGGCTTGCTCTGAGTGCTATGGGAATTTTCTGCCCTCGTGCTGGTGATGGAAAAGTCAAAGAAAAGGGGGGAAAGGGAGACATGGGGAGATGAGAGGAAGAGAAAACTACTACCAAGTGAGCAGGACATGTGAGTAGGACTTTGGAATTCTATAAATGACTATATTCTCCATTTTACTATTTTTTCTCTGAAATTTTATGTAATTGTATTGAACAATAGAGGATAAAGGGATGGAGGGAGGTATGGAGGGACGGATAGGTGAGTGGGTAGGCAGGATGGGTGGGTGGGTGGATGCCTGATGGTGAATAGATTATAAACGATGGACGAGTGAATGGGTAGGTGAAGGTTAACAGTGGATGATGACAATGGATGGAGTTATATAAAATAATAAAGAATGACTGTACTCGTGGTTATTTTGAGTTCTTTGTAAAGAAATCTTCTAGGCCTGCCGGAAGCACTAGATTTATAGAAATATGGACAGTTTCCCACCTGTGTCCCATATCTGCAAATACCTCCTGCTCTAAAATCACCTTTTGGGATTCTTCTCCTCTTCTGCCTCTTCCTAAATGATCTCACGAATTAATCTAGTCTCCGTTTCTTTCTTCCTAGCTCGTCCATACACATTAATCTCCTCTGCTCTGCTGAATCTCTTTGAACAGTGACCCACAGATCCACAAATCCAGAGCTGTATCTCACTCTTTATTCTCATGGCGTCAGTGTTCAGCCACCTTCTGGGGATTCAGTCCTTGCCTCGCTCTCTTGGTCCCACTTTATCCCCATCTTCAGCAACATTTCCTCAGGCCCTTCCCAGGACCCCTTCTATCACTGGTCCCAGGACCCCCTCACACTACCTGCAGGTCTCCAGAACATGGTCTCATTTGAGGGCCACAAGACAGGAAGCACTATCTGGCATATTTTCAGCTGTGACGGGGACAAGGTGTTATAAGACTGAAACCCAATCATGAGCAACTGTGTAACTGTGTATTTCACTGTAATTTAATTAAAATAATAGTAAAAAGGAAAAATATATAGAAGTAATTCCGATTATTTTGTATTTTAGAAGAGAAAGGGAAGGATCACATTTCAAATTTCTTAAGGAAACCTAGCAAAACGTGTTTGACAGTAGAACAGAATTTTGTCAGAATTTGAGTATGTGAATCAGTCAAGATGCTTTTTCCAGGAGTTGTAGGAAAAGATTGGGGTGACTCTGATTCTAAACCAGTGTACTTGGCTGCATGATCACAGATAAAATCCACAAGATTTCTGAGCATTTCCCATACCTGGGCTATGTTACTTTTCACTATTAACGTGCTATGAGCTTTGTCTCTAATAAATGCATATGAACTTTACACATAGACATTTACACATTGCTGAGCAATAAATTTTTAAAAAACAAAACTAAAAGTAATAGAAAAATTTAAAGTAAGGGTGGTGGACTACAGTAACTTTGTACATCAAAACCATAAACTTCGACCCTGTTGTGATCAAATTGCCTATGATTTAAAATCATATAAACTATGATTTTTAGAAATTAAAAATTGCAAACAGGCTTTAAGTATGCAATCCAATCATCTATCTTTCATCATTACCTTTTCTATTTTTGCAAATATACACAGTCATTACTCAGACATTCCACCAACACTACACTACACACTACTACCTTTTAATTTCCTGAGGTCCTTAACTGAATTATAGGAATTAGGCCTTCCCCATTTGACAGAGTCAAATTATTTTTAGTTTAAATGTTTGTGTTCCTAGGCATAAATATGTAGGAATTTATTTTCCACCCCTTTGATACTTTACCCCAAGTGATACTTGTTAAGAATAATTGTAACACAGAGAATCAATTTAAAGTTTTCACGGAGGTTTGTGAGTTACATGTGTTCTTGACCACGTGTGTGCAAGCATGTGTGTGCATGCATACGTGTCTGTGTGTATGTGTGTGTTGCTTTCCCTCTGGAAAAAAAAAACAGAATTCTAAAGCTTGTCAGGGTGAATCTGGGCAGGGAGAAGGGGACTATGATTAGATGACAAGTAAACTAATAGTAAAATTTTATATTGAATCCTCCCATGTAAAATGTCATACCAAGGGGTTAAGGACATGGCTCAAAGGTAGAAAACTTGCCTTCATGTGTGAGGTCCTGGGTTTGATTCCTGAAACTCATACCTACATGCACACACACTCATGTACACACAAACATGCACACACATACACACATGCACACACACAATCTGATTTTCAAAATGTTGTACAATGTCATTTTCTTTGACAGCATGACCAAACCTGCACTGAGAATGAGTTCTCTCTCTCTTTCTCTTTCTCTCTCTCTCTCTCTCTCTCTCTCTCTCTCTCTCTCTCTCTCACACACACACACACACACACACACA
>JAOXYA010004670.1:0-14404 GCA_028565675.1 Sorex palustris | reverse complement strand
CCAATGGAGACGTTACTGGGCCCGCTCGAGCAAATCGATGATCAACGGGAGGGCCTTTACTTTACTTTTACTTTACAGAATCTTTTTACTCGTGACATTTCTGTGCGTAGCTTTCCAATTTCTGTTCTCATTTCTTCCCGTAAATTCTTGATTGTTTCTCTCATGTTACTGGATATCTGCCTCAATTCTTTCTCAGAGAGGTCCCTTGGGTGCGGAGCACCTACTGAGGCTTCTGGACTCTTTTCATCGTCCTCCCCACGTGGTGGGGTTTTGCGTTGTTTCTTCATGTTGGTGTGAAGGTATGAGGACTGAGACGTTACACTAGACTTCTCGGTATGACTAAACTACTTGTGGCCACGTGAGAGTTGGCCGGCCCCAAATTAGGCCACGCCCACTTCTATAGAAGCCACACCCACTTCTGAAGAGGCCACACCCCCACGGGTACTTGGTGTGTGTTAGGGGGTACCAGCTGGGTGGGGAAGAAGACTGGCACAGCATTGGGGACGAAGAGGAAGAGACTCAGGGATGCTGGGCGTCCCAGGGTCCTAGAGGACACCTGGGGCGCATGCGCGGAGAAAGCCAAGTGCCAGGTTTGAATACTGGCAGATTAACTGACCTGGGAGGGAAGGAAGACTCGCATAATGTTGGGGATGAAGAGGAAGAGGCTCGGGGACGCGGGGCATCCCAGGGTCCTCGGGACGGCATTATTTTACCAACCTCAGGAAAGACTGTTTTACAGTGATCATACAGGTAATACATGAGTATGGTTCACAAACACCCCAAAGAGGGCTTTCTTCTGGCAGAACAGTCTTTGGAGGTGTGGGGTGCCAGAAGTGCCCTGGCTAGAGGCAGGAGGATGGGCTCAGTGAACAGTGAAGGAGAAGGCCAATGCTTCCTATGGCGGGCTACACGCCCTTCCCACATACGGGGATGAGGTGGCGCCCAGCACTGACAGCGCTTCCTCACACATGTCCCTACCAAGGGAAGGCAGAGCCATGGGCATATGAGTCTGTGTATCGGCTGCCCACCAGCTCGGATGCACAGCTGCCCATAGGGAGGATCTGGAAGTCGCTGAGAACACGTTGGAGCCCCGGACAGACCGAAGAACTACACACAACATAGGGATTCTCCCTTCATCCGACGGCTCCCAGGAACCCAACTCTACTGTGTTGTTGTGTGTCTCCATCTCAGTCCAGCAGCTGAGTCATGAAGGAGGTGGAACGATTGCTCCTGGTGAGTCTGTGATTGTGCCTGTGCCCTCAGGCCCACAGCCCTCTCCAACAGACAGGTCAACACCAAAGGACAGCCAGGGCGTAACACAAACTGGAACACAGAAACAGGGCTGGGAATATACGATGGGGGTAAGCACTTGCCTTGCACATGGCTGAACTGGGTTCGAGCCCCTGTGCCACCGACAGTCTCCTGGGCACTGTCAGGAGTGATCCCAGTGCCCAGAGTGATCCCAGAAGTTAGCCCTGAGCTCTGTGCTTCCTCCAAGCCAGACCAAAACAGACCAAGAAAGCGAAAACAAAGACTGGGGGAATTCCACTTTGAAATTTTCTCTTATTAATTAAAAAAATGACACTCACTCTGCACGTGTGTACCATTTTACAGTTAAATTTTATATCTAGGTAAAACCACTATTATACTCGGTAATTAATAGTTTAGAAGAACATCTCCCAGTCGAAGAGTGAGCCATGGTATAAAAGTCGGCAGGCTGTGAGCTATGGCTGTTTCAGAGTCTGTGGCCATTTCTCATTACTTATTTCACTGATTCTGGGCCAGGGAGTGAGGGAGGTGCTTCTTCAACCTGATTCGCTGAGAGATCCGATTTGAATGCGAGGTGTGTCCACAGGAGCTCATGATTAGCGGCAAGCCCTGCCATTGGCAAATGTCAAACATCTCTAGGATGTGTCCGAGGCAACGGTCAGAGAGTGGTTCCCTCCAAAGCACTTGGATCCCGACACTTTCTTGTTGGGGGACTAAAAGTCAGAACTGTGCCAGGTGTCAGTAACATTGACAAACACTGGCCACTCCCAGGTCAGGGATGACAAGGCCAGTCCAGTGGTCTTTTTTTTTTTAAATTGAATCACTGTGAAATACACAGTTACAACATTGTTCACGATTGGATTTGGGACATACAACGCTCTAACAAGTCTGGTGGTCTTGATGGATCAAACAGAGTTTGAAATGACAGCAAGTGAGTAGGAAGCGCACCTCTGTGAGGCAGGGAAGGGACCACTATGACACTATGACCGCCATGAGAGAGGAAGTGGTCGCTCTGGACAAGGACTGCTGAAAGGAGGTGAGTGACACGTGTGCCTCCCTCTTAGTAACAGCACTGCAAACCGCGGGGCCTAAAAGGAAAAGAGACAAAGGAAAATGTGCCTGCTGAAAAGGCAGGTTGGGGGTGGGAGGGAAACTGGGCATGTGGGCTGAGGGAAGTGGACAATGAGGAGAGACTGGTGCTTGCACATTGCATACCTGAAACTCAATCACAAATCACTTTGTAACTCTGTGATCTGTGGTAATTAAAAAAAATTTTTTTTTTAGCGGCTGTAGTGATAGCATAGCAGGTAGGGCCTTTGCCTTGCATGCGGCTGACCTGGGTTTGATTCCCAGTATCCCATATGGTCCCCCAAGCACCGCCAGGAGTAATTCCTGAGTGCAGAGCTAGGAGCAACCCCCGAGAATCGCTGGGTGTAACCCCAAAAGCACAGTAGCACGATCCTCCTGTTGTTCATCGATTTGCTCGAGTGGGCCCAGTAACATCTTCATCATGAGACTTGTTACTGTGTTTGGCATATTGAATATATCACGGGTAGCTTGCCAGGCTTTGCTGTGCGAGCAAGATACTCTTGGTAGCTTGCCGGGCTCTCCAAGAGGGGCAGAGGAATCAAACCCGGTTCTGCTGGGTCAGCTGTGTGCAAGGCAAACGCCCTACCACTGTGATAAAAAAAAATTTTTTTTAAATGATATGTTGTGAGTAAAAACAACCAACCAACCAACCAACCAATCAGCTTCAATTTTGCACATGTACTTCCTCCTCCAGAGGCCAAATGTGCACATCATGAATGTGTGTTTCAGCAAATGAGAGATAAGAAGGTTTTAGGCTACGAAAGTGGCCGATTTGCACAAAGATCTCGGAACTGAAGAAACGCAAGTTGGTTGAGTGGAGGGGCTCAGAGGCAGAAAGCAGACTCTGCCAGGGTATGTGGGGGAACCTGGGGGAAAGACAGGTGTACAGAGGGAGGAGGGCCCAAGGCCAAGGCCACACTGAGGAGAAGCTGAGGAGAACTCCAGTCCACCCCTATTGATGCTACAGAAACCCCAGCCAGCTAGGTGAGACCTAAGGGTGTCGGGTGGGGGAGGCGTGTGGGTCTCAGAGAGGTGGCCAGGGGGTCTGCACTCTCCATACCACCCAGGTACCTGCCTCTGTCTCCCACATCTGTACAAGTTCAATCGGCCTCATGGGACGGGAGGGACAGAGAACAAATGGGGGTCTCTGGTGTCCTGGTCTGAGCCCCATGGAGTAAACACAATTAGATGGCAGAGTCACTCCTCTGCAGGTAGTGTCCTACTTGAGAAAGTGATGCTGGTGGATCCAAAGAAGCTAATCAAAGTTGATGAGCTGATTCAGGAAAATCCACATTCAATTCTTTTCTAATGGTACACAGTTTAGTACTGATCATAGATATCTGAGTCATTATCACCAGAACCATACCAAACAGCTCTTCTTTACTTCCAGCTAAGAAAAGTTAGTTAGGAAAATTATATATATATATATATATATATATATATATATATTTCTAAATGGAAAAGTCCATAGGATATATTCTATGGAAAAGTACAAAACTAGGCAAGAAGGAAAGAAATTGAGTAGGAAGATCTGATGAAATCCTTGGAGGGTTTATAATTTCATTTTGTATTGTTAAAATAGCTTCTTGCTTGTGACTCTCTCCGCTACCGTCCATGTACCCATCTTGCTGTGACAGTAAGGCCCAAGCAGGATAATTTTCAGGCGTAAAAAGAAAATAAGGATACATTTGGGGAATAACGGAGTGGAGTATCACAGCTGGCAGATGTGAGAGCGATTTCTAGGCCACCCCCCTTACGAAGTCCCAGCATCCAGCCTGACGCCAGCTTGAACAACCTTGATCTGACCTAATTTGTCAGAATTCCATACTCAAGCTAATCCGATATTTTTAGATAAAACAAACTTTAATCCTAGACAGATACAATATTTTGCTTCTGACAATACTTCTGAACTTTCCTTTTCAAACTGTAATGACTTAGGCTGACGGCATTTGTTTTATAGTCCTGCTGAGTCTGGCCAGAAATTTTCCATGAAAAAACTACACACAAATACAAGTTTACTTGGGATAATAGAAGGAGTAGCTGTTTAGCCCACTAAACAGACAATACAGTGTCTTTATACAAAGAATGAAATCAATGGTGAATCTCTATATGGAACATATACCTGTGCAAGGAAGGAGGAATCATTGACCCCAGGGCATTGGCAGAGGCTCTGGTCACAGTCAACTTGTCTACCAGCCATCTACCAAGCCTCACTGTGGCATGGAACACGGTGATGCTTCAAGAGGCCTGGGTGTAGGGTCTGCAGACTGTGACTTGTGCAGGTTCTTGAATGTCTGTGTTCTGGTGCTCCTCTCTGAACCAAGACCATCACCACCTGTCAGGGTGATGCAGGTGAAATGACCAGCAGACCCCAGCCAGTGCCTGGACATCAGCAGGCTCTTCTCCTCCTGCTTGGCTTACTCTTCAGGGCCCAGGGGAAGGAATAAAATGCATCCTAAGACATTTCTTTGTGATCTCTTTGGCCAATGGGTTTCTTTATCTGCAAGATCCCGATACAGCCAGCAAGCATTTCCAAATGTGCTGTCCTGGTGAGGACTGCAACCTTACGCCGAGGGGACTCTCCTTCAATGCTCCACAAACAGCACAATGAGAACTGATGTAAGTGTAATGGGATAACACCCCAGAGAAGCCTGGATTCAAGACCTTAGCTTGGGATGGCCATTTCAGCAACAATTGGGAGCTAAAAGTGAAGTGAGATTCTCTCCCCTGGGACTGTCTCACTCCACTGCCCCCCGTCCCATCCCTGAAAGGAGTTTGGGTCAACCAAGACTCCCACAAGGAATGCTCCTTCCCAAAGACCTACAGAACCACATGGATGTTCTTACCTATCGCGCCTCCTGTCCACCTTCAATTACTAAACAGTGAGACTGTCTAATAACATATGTAGATGTGGGCCATATGAGCTCACGGCATCAGGCTGTAGCTGGCAAACTAAAAACCTTTGAGCAAGTGTATCCCGGGACAGAAGATTCAGGAAACAGCCTAGAAAGACTCATGGAAACTACCAAGCAATCCACTTGCATTTTTTTCCACGAAGAACTCTGATTTCATGTCTTTTCAATTATTTATTTACACTAACCAAGACCTAAAAACAACTTACTGGGTCTTAAAAGTTGATACCCAAGTCACATGCACAGGCATGCGTGTTGTTTAAGGACTGAAGGAAGCTGGCACAGAAAGACCCACTCTGAGGACTGCAAACTGCCACAGAGGTGTTGGAAGCAGCTAGACTCAGAGTACTAGAAAACAGTGGCTGGGGGAATGAGGGGTGTCGGGGGCAGAGGATAGGCAGTTGTTTCTCTGTTCAATGGAAAGAAAGATCTCCTGTCATATAGAATTTAAAGAAACACAGTAAAGGATTGGTGCCTGGAACATCATATGCCTAGAACACTTCTGTTAATATAAATCATGGTGCTTAAATCATTAAAAATCATTAACTTAAAAAAAGTAGCATCACATAACAGTCACACCCTAACTTTTGTGAAAATATCTGGCATCCACTTGCAACTATGCGGTGAACTGCAGTGCCGAAGTTTTAAAAGAGTTAGCTGTCCCCACTCCATAAATCACAGAGGCCTAAATACATTTCCAAGCAAATGGTAAAATATTGAGTGGGGCTCAAGTGATTCTAGTACTTTCCCTACTTACATTATCTGTTTTCACTGAACATATTTCATCGTTTGACTAAACTGTCCCAGGTCTCTCGCCTGTTTGTCCAGGGCTCAAAGATGAGGCACCAGAGAGAAGGAACTGTGAAGAGTGGGAATGCAGAGAGCATCAGGGCTAGTTTCCTGATGCCACTTGCCAACACACCTTTCTCAGAAGAGAGCCTTCTTTTTGACACTGTGGTTCCCCTGTTGGAAATGCCGCCCCTCACGGACCTCAGCACTGACCCCTGCTTTACTCAGCAGCACCGCCTTCTCCTTTCACATGGAAATCTTGAAAACCAAATCAGAAACTCTGCTGCCTGCCCCTATTTTGTTTTCATTCTTCCTTTCACATCCCACAAGTGGGCCCAACACATATTTATGGGCTGCCTCCGATTTATTTTTAAGTTTATTTTCTAATTATTTGAACCCCAGTGATTTATGATACTATTAATTGAATTTTACTATTTGAGGTCCAATGATTTACAATACTGTTCATGCACACAGTGTTCCAACACCACTCTCTGCCTGCAAGCTCAGTTCTGAACACCAGCTTTCATCCGTTTAACTACGAGTACGCGTCATCCTTCACCCATGCATCTGTTTGTTCACTGTGTGCTGTGGTCTGTGCCTCCACAACATGTGGAGAATGGGTAGAATTGGACAAATTCTACCCAGCCAAAAGCTTGACCCAAGGCCAGAGTCATGGGAACAGGCCACAGTGAGGAGCTTTGGAGTCCCAGAGCCCTGGTCATGTTACTCAACCTCTATGAACGCCTTTGCTCCTCGCCCATACTTCCTGCCAGGCCGAACAGAAGCACAGAGAGGAAGAGAGGAAGAGAGGAAGAGAGGAGAGGCTCACGGGAGGCATGGAAGACCTTTAGGGGCTCAGAGCTAAGGGGTGGTCATGGGGTCAAGGTGTGTGCTGGAGAGGAAGATGATAAAGCAGTGCCCATCACTGGCCCCTGGGATGGCAGCTGGGGCTGTCTCCCTTCCAGCTAGCCTGGAGATGCCATGGAACCCGGCCGTACATGGCGACAAGTGGCCTCTACCTTGGAGGTGAGTGGAATAAAGGCAGGATGGTCCCCAGGCTCAAAGGGACCCCCTGAAATCAGCATTCTGAGACCCCAGGTGCACAGGCGGGGTTGGGGGGAGGGCTGTGGGGAAGTAGAGTGAGAGACGGGCTGACCCAGCCCACAAAATCCACAAGAAGTGCACGTGTCATGAGATGTTAGGGAGCTCTGCACCCCTTAGACGGGGAGGTGCTGCTCTGTACCTGCCGTCGCCAGCTGCAGGAAGCACACACATTTGGTCAGCTGAGAAGGGGCCCCGGGTCAGTCTTGTGGGCACCGAGAGCAGAGAACTGAATAAAGTGGGTCTTAGAGAAGATCCCAAATGTGAGAGAGACAAGAAAAAGGGGAGCACGGACAACATGAGGAGGCGTAGGTGGCCAGGCCAGACCAAATCCTTTACCTCAGGGCTCTGAACTGCATCGACAGAATTGGGCAAAATGCCTTTCACTTGTCAAACTTGAAGTGTTGACTAGCATCGTGAGAAGGAAGGGGTAGGGACACAGCTGGGGTGACGGGGACAGCCAGGTGCGGAACGCTGTTGCCTAGAGTGTTGCATGGTGGAGCGACTCTTTCATGCTCTCCTGATGTGTCTGTCTGCCCACAAGCTCCAATATGATTGCCTCATCCCCCCTTCCCTTGACAGCCCAGCTGACCCCTCTCTTTCCCTCCCCACTTCCTGTCTAGCTCCGAGAGACACAGATCATTCCTAAGGATGGCTTGGGGCCAGCCTGAGTCACTGAGTGCTATCACACAGAGTGACGTCATTTCTGCCCAGAGTGACTTGGCCTTTTGGCTAAGGCGTGCCGCCTGCTCCAAGGAAACTGCACATTTCCTTCTGGGTCCTTCCAGAATCTTCACAACAGCACTAGGTGCCCGTCATTTGCTCGTGGATGTGAAAATCACACTCTGCTCCTGTGCCGCGGAGGGTCTGTTCTGTTGGGGGCCGCTCTGCCCCCCGAGGAGGCCGGGAATCCCGGGTCCATCCCCACAGAGTCCCATACCTGACCGCAGGCCCATGGGAATCCTGTTGGCAGGCTGGGCCTGGGTCACTCTCATTTACCTCTGGGCCTGGGTCACTCTCGTTTGCCTCTGGTCTATTGGCCCAGACACAGGTGCCAGCCCTGACCTCTATTCCTGCTTCTGGGGTTTCCTGGTCCTCACTAATGAGGTCCTGCTGTAAGGGTTGGGTACTACGCTGCCAAGAACTGGCGGGGGAATACACAGAGAGAAATTACCTGGAGGAAGGCAGGAAGATGGGACCGGGGACAGCCAGCCAGCCTGGGGAGCTGTGAGCGTGGCGGGGTGGAGAAGGGGCTCCCTGTGAGGGTGTGTCGTGCACAGGCAGTGGGCAGCAAGGCTGCTGTGAGTGACCACCTGAGCCAACCCCTCGGCTATGTGTTCCCGGTCAGCTGTGCATGGGCACATTGTGAAAGGGCTTTGTTCTGGGGTCACACCCAGCTATGCTCAGGAACCCTCCTGGAAGGGACCCTATGGGATGCCAGTGATGGAACCTACGTTGGTCTTGTGCAGGGCAAATGCCCTCCGTGCTGCACTGTGGCCAACCCTGAGCATTTTTAGCTGATTTGGAAGCCTCTGTCAAACATCTACTGGGGACTTCTACAGAAACTCTGGTGGAAACCAACTGCTGATGAATCCAAGGGCACTTCCCGAGGACACACACTGTGCCCCGGACTCTAGATGAGATTCCAACTCCCAAAGCAAGGATTGCTCTGCTCAGAGTGGAGACAGACCAGCGAAGAGAAGTGCTGGTCAGACAGTTCCCCTTCTTCTCTCGAGATCTGGAAGTCTCATCCATTTCCCACGGCTACTTGCGGCCTAAGATATTCACTCAAGGATCCGAATTCCCTAAATTCACAGAGATGACAAGAAGTTCATAAGTCGGCTGGAGCGATAGCACAGTGGGTAAGGCGTCTGCCTTGCACGTGGCCAATATGGCCAACCCTGGTTCGATTCCTCTGCCCTTCTCAGAGAGCCCAGCAAGTTACCAAGAGTATCTCACCCACACGGCAAAGCCTGGCAAGCTCCCCGTGACGTAGTCAGTATGCCAAAAACAGTAACAACAAATCTCACAATTTGTTGTGAGACATTACGGGTGCCGGCTCGAGCAAATTGATGAACAATGGCAGGACAGTGCTACAGTGCTACAGACAAGACGTTGAAGTGATACGAGGTTCTTGGGTCTCATGGGGGAACTGATTGCTGAAAAGCTGAGGTGGACAGAGTGGTTGGGAGGGAGCGAGCGAGACAGAGAGAGCGTGAGAGAGTGAGAGCGAGAGTGGGTGCAGGGATGGCACCAGAGCCATGTGAAGAGCCGACCTGTGCACTGTCCCTGTGTCGGACGCTCCATGCAATTCTGTAGAGCTGCCAAATATTAACTGAAACAATTAACTGCAGAAAGCACGTGGGCACAAGAATATTAGATGCCCGTAATCCTTTCTGGTTTAAGAGGTCCTTACTGGATTACCGCCCAAAGGTTCTGGAGTTCTAATTACCTGTGGAAGTCCTGCAAGGTGCGTGTGGAGCAGGGTGATTAGTCTGCTGTAATGGAAGGGGTTAGCAGGGGACTGAAGATTTTCTCTAAGTGCCACGGTGTTCTCATGGCTACTTACTGAGCAGTGTAGCAGAATTTAATGGAATTTGGTGGAATTCTCCAGTGGCTAATGCGGGCACGGAGTCCAGAGAAATCTCTCTGCATGTGCGATTCTGGTTTATTGGAAGGGATGGATGCAGAGGTCCTTAACTGACAGAAGAAACACGGGAGGGGGGATGCTGATCTAGGTGGGTAGTATCCATTTGGGGGGGGAGTTGAACCTATCTTGTGTAACATAAAATATCAATGCTGAGAGCACCCTCCTCTGCTCGCCACCTATCACACAGCACCCCTGCACTGGGCAAGGATAGAAGGTGCCCCCTTACACAGAAACCCCCAGGACGGTGGGGGCTGGTGACTGGCTCAGGAGCCACTAATGCACCAACTCTCTTTCTTCTCTTTCAGAGGCCCAAGTCACCCGCCCACATCCTTTGTCCAGGCACCACAATGTGTCCATAAACGCGGAACAGGGGACCATCGACTCCCTAGGGTCCAGAGGTAGAACCTAGACAAGCCCTCCGAAAGGGGGTGGTGTAACTCCCGAGTGACCAGGACTGCCAGAGCAGCGGCCAGGGTACATGGGGTCTGGAAGAGTCTCCCCACTGGCAGTGCCGGGCCCACGCCAGCCTCCAAGGACAGCACTTTTCGCCAACAACTGTGCAGTTGGGAAGGCCAGGGCTGCGCCAGACCCCAGCAAAGTTGTGGGCAGCCCGCATGGGCTGGAGGGGCTTGCAGGGGAGCACAGGTGCATATATCGGAGTCACAGGCATGCACAGGCTCACGGATGGACATGCATCAAGGGCGGACAGACATGTCATCATGGACGAACAGACACATCATCATGGACTGACACACATCACGGTCAGACACATCACCATGGACGGACATGTCATCACCAATGTGTCCTCCTTCATCCTCCCCCTCCAAAGGGGACACTCCAAGCAGACCCCAAGCTGGAGACACACGGCTCAGTGGACTCCCTGATGCTGCCGGACGCCTCTCCTGCACTTGGCCGTGGGACTCCAGCTGCCTGCCTGTTCCAGTTTGTAGGACATAGTGAAAACGTCAGTGTAACAGAAACAGCCATTAGCGCTCAGGCAATGTTTACGTCACCCAAAATACATGCTGATACTAAACTTAAATATTTACTTTCAGCCAGGACAAAATGAGTTTTGCCTCCTGACGTGTAGAGCCTGGAAACCCCGGGCTTCTGGTTGCTTCCCACACAGACGAGGGGAAGATTTCACATCTTGACAAAATACGGGCTGCGATTTAATTGACTTACCAAGAAGACCAAGAAACACATTTATTCCCCAGGGAAATTTCTCTTAGTGCTTTTGACTGGAACGGCTAATTGACTTCTATTTCTGCATAGCTGTTGAAACGAATACACTGGAAGAGCTGCTGGTTTCAAACAGCGATAAATGAGGCATCGGGCCTCCTGCCCCTTGTTTTAAAAAGAGAAAGATTCAAAAAATTTCCTAGACAAATCCATACGTGACTTAGCATTTTAAAGGAAGTCAGGACTGAAAGTTCTGTCCTCTGAATTGAATGAAGGGATGAGTTGACGGGTCTGATCTCACCATCACAATGTGACATGAAAAGACCCGATGGGCCACCAGGAATGTGATTCTGCCAGAGCGAGTTGTTCCGGGTGGGGTGGGGAAGGCTTGGGAGGGAGAGAGAGGGAAGGCAGGGAAGAGCTGTCCCAGGAGCCCTCCTCGGAAACGGCCACTCTGGGCGGGCAGCCGCTCCTGCTCTCTGGAACGTCGCACACACGCGATTCTCATATCATCTGGGCCGTTCTCACCATATTCTCACACCTGTGAAATCTCACGGGCTGGAGAGAGAGTCCAGCAGATTCAGCATTTGCCTGAGCACAGCTGACCTGGGCTCAACCCCTTTCGGTGCCCTGAGCCCCGCGAGCAGTGAGCCCCAAGCACAGAGCCAGGAGTAAGCCCTGAGCACTGCTGAGTGTCACCCCCAAAACAAAACAAAAACAAAAAAAGTTAACAGAACCATTTCACAACGGTTTTCTGTGAACATGGTTTTAGAATAGGTGTCACTTAGAAAGCTCTAGTTTTCTTCTTGTCCAAACAGTAAAGCTCCTGTTGCTGGCCCTTGCCAGTGGCGGTCATCTCCTGCCCAGTCTCTGGCTTCCTCCAGGGGCAGGACTGAAATACTAGCCTCCTCCTTCAGACCGTCATCTTCCTGGGAGGGCAGCTATCTCTGTACACACAGTGCCTGGGGAGCGTTCATCTACCCAGTTCTGGGTGTCCAACTAAACAGAGCTTGGTTTGCTCACAGGTGCCGCTTCCGTATTGTGAGGCCCATTGATGACTTTAAAACTTAACACACTCAATACCAAATTTCATCCTATCAAAATTTAGCATATCAAAGCTTTTAACAGTGTGTGAACAATCAAAGTGTGTGGGAGGACACGGCCGATCCCCCCCGAGTGGCCTTGAAGGGCACTAGCCAGGGACTGTTACTGTCATGCTGATGTCGGGGATGGTGGCGTCCCTCATAAAACATTCCACAGAAATGGGTCCCGGACACATGCCAGTCCAAGGGTCCCGCGGAACAGGAAGGAAAACGCTTTCTGACCATTGCGTGGCTGAGTGTCCACTTACCGGGGCCATCGAGTTTGGCTTTGGGCTGGGGCCACACATGCTCAGGGGCTGCTCCCCACCCAGTGCTCAGGGATTATTCATTGAGGGGGGCCCCCATGCAGCTCAGTCTTCCGAGGGGGTCTCTGCTGTCTGATGGTTAAGGTGCAAGGGCATTGGTATTGGTGGTGGTCTTCCTTCCTGCTGCTGATTCACAGGCAACCTGACAAACTGAAGGGACACATCCTTCCCCAGAGACCAGCAAGACTTCCAGCTGCCCTCTGCTGCCCAGAGATGGTGGCCGCACAGTGCAAGACAAAAGATGAGAACAACCACCCTGAACCTGGGACAAAGGCCTCTGGGGGTGTCAGAATTTGATCCCCAGCAGGAAGCAAAGTGAGGGCGTGTGGGGAGATGAGTCGAGGGACAGTGGCAGTACCCGAATGGCTTTTACTTGGAGATCACAGTTCACGCGAGTTATTGAACCATAACATTCTGTTCAGAAAAACTTCCTATTAGCTTTTAATTTTTATTGCTTACGGTTACCCAAAGGATTCCTTCTCTCTGCAGCACTCTCTCCTGGGCAAGACCAAAGAGCTCTTCTCTGGTATTCTGACCCGTGTCAGAGTGGAACTAGGCCCGGAATGGGAGAGACTCAGGCGGCCAGTCCCAGACTCCTCACTGCAGACGTGGAGCCCAAAAGGCCAACGGCAACTTTGAAAAGAAGAACAAAGCGGACAGAGGAAGTTCCTGGTCTCAATACTCCTCTGACCGACAGTCATCACAACTCTGCTGTGGGCACAGAGAGATAACTACACTATTGGACCAGAACAGAGAGGCCAGAAATAGATCCTCAGGTTTATGGCTAACTGTGTTCCGACTGAGGTGCAGAGTTAATTTGGTGGAGAAAGGATATCCTTTGCTATATCAGTGTTTGAGCAATTAAGTGTTGGCATGGGGGAATAAAAGAAGAACTTTGACCTTTACCTGCTCCGCATATAGAAGTGAACTCCGAGTAGGTCATGCTGAGTGAACACAGAGTAGGTCATGTCCAACATGAAACAAATTTCCAGGAGACATATATGGAAGTCCTGTGACCACTAGGGGCAAGATTTCTTAGGTCTGGCACTCCACACAATCCCCTGACAACCTCCAGGAGGGACCCCTGAGTGCAGAGCCAGGAGTAAGCCCTGAGCACCGCTGGGTATGACCCCCAAACAGAAAGAAACAACATAAAAAGATGAAATACTCTGTTCTTTGAAAGACACCCAGGAAAATAAAGATGTCATACACTGAGGGTATTTTAAAATCATATATCTGATAAAATGCTTCCCCACAGGATATATAAAGAAGTCTTCAATTTGCATTATATAAAACAACAGGTTTTTTTTGAATGAGCAAAACATTTGGACAAATACTTCACCCAAGAAGACCAAGGAACAAACATAACAGCTGCTCTAGATCATGAGGAAGAGAAGATCGTGGCCACAGGAGATGGCACTGCACACCTAGCAGGAGTTCAGCATGGAGAGACTGGTTAGTTAGACCACGTGTCCACGGGAGCCCTCCTGAATGCTGCTGGCCATTGCTAGGAAAGGCTTCTTAGAAACCCCTACAACAACCCCTCTGGTCATTCCACTTCTAGGTGCATACGCACGAGGAAAGCAAGGAAAGGCACGTGCACAGACAGGCATAAAGTCCCAACACAATGTCACAGGTAAAGGAAGGAGCTCCATGTCACATGCAGTGACCGACGGGCACCTCATGCCCAACGTCGACAGCAGCTCAGTTGCAGGAAGGAGAGAACTTGGCAGCCACAGCATGGATGAATTCTGAATGCTACAGGAAGGTTTGGGTGATACCAGCTCTGGTGCGAGATCATCCTGGTGGTGCCAGGGCTAGAACCCAGCTCAGCCAGGTGCAAGGCAAGCGCCTTAAACCCTGTACTATCTCTCCAGTCCCAGTCCCCAAGTATTTTCTGTACTAAAGAAATAATATTGTTATATTGTTTAATATGATATATCACTGTCACTGTCCTCCCGTTGTTCATCAGTTTGCTTGAGCGGGCCCAGTAATGTCTCCATT
>JAOXYA010004661.1:0-14404 GCA_028565675.1 Sorex palustris | reverse complement strand
GGGGGGGGGGGGGGGGGGGGAATAGGGCGGGGTGTTTAAGGAGCCAGAGTTGGAACCCTGGTCGACCATCAGAATCTGAATCCATGGCAAAGAATCTCTGGAGGACATGCCCCCTCCTACAGGTAGAATTCCTAGATTGTGCCTCTGGGGCCAGTGCAGGTCTGAGATGTACTTGCCGACACTCTGATATCTGTTGACAATATGCCCCAGTCTAACCCCCTTCCCTCACCATCAGAGGAGGTGTTGGTTCCCCATCTCCCCCTAATAGGTGCCCCCTCCACCTCTGTCAGCAAAGAAAGCACCCAGGCTCCACCGGGATCAATGTGCCCAGTCCTGAGCCCGTCTGCTCCCAAGCTCCTGCATCTGATTCCAGAAGTATCTCTCCCAGCCTTCATGCAGGGTGGGAAAGCAGCTGCCCGTGGACTGGGAGGGTGGACAGCCCCACCCGTCCCCTCTGCCCGGCTCTCACCATCCCTCTTGCCCCCAGTTCTTGCAGGCGAGTCTCCCCCTGGGACTATTCTAGGTATGGCATGTCCTTCCTCTCAATCTGCCGGTGGAAAGATGAGGTACCATAAGGTATGTGGGGGGTAGAAGTAAATACGGGTCTGAAATCCCATATAATTACACGCTGGAGGTATTGCCAAGGTAAATTAATAAGAAAACAGTTGGGAGATGTTTACCGACAGAATCAGCTGGGAGGGGGGGGAGTTATTTCTTACTTTGCCTTTGTCAAATGAGCCACCAGTGAGACGAACACAGCTTGGCATGGGCCACCTCCGCCCGGCTGCCTTGCTTGCTCTGCTCGGGCAGGCCAGCCACAAGCCCGAAGCAACAGCCAAGCTGAGTTTCTGGGCCCCATCCCCTCCCTGCACCCCCAATCTCCCCAGCCCTGGTCCACATGATCTTTCCACCTACCCTGGTCCCTGGCCCTCCAGCCGGGCTTTGGTTCTCATCTCAAAGGCACAGCCTGGGCTCTGCATCCCCTCCCCAGCTTTGAGACGGTGCCGTGTGACACTCTCCCTCTCCCGACACACTTGGGCAAGCCCCCCACACCTCCATCACACATCCCAGAAATGTCTCCCCCCACCCCACCCTGGGCGCATAGTAGCCCCACATGGTTAATTTCCTCCTGAAGGCGCCTTCCAGGGCAGGGTCAAACTTATCCTCAGAGGCCATTGGGGACCCCCTGTGTTGGGAGGTGTCGGGAACCCTCCACACACAAGAAGACCTGACTGTCCTCAAACAATCCATAACAATCCAAGCAGGGAGGCGAATCGTGGGACACCCCCACCCCCAACATCCTCTTGGACATCCCATGTTTGCCGGATGAGGCCGGGCTTCCACCGCCCCTCAGCCCAGGACTGTGGGGTTCTCCAGCCTTCCCCTGAATCCCAAGCGCAGAGACAGGGACATGAGTACGCGACTTCTGCACCCATGCCTGCGTGCCTCCTCTGTGTTCTGAGATTTGTCTGTCAGGGGGTGTTGGATAACACTGGGTTGTCTTTGCTGCTCCCGCAGGAAGCTTAAGGTTTATTGAGCCAGTCCCACAACAGTGCAACTGAGGCACAACTAATAATCCCATATTGCTTTTCTCTTTCCTTTATGTCATTCGTATAGTTTATCTAACAATGTCCTTTTTGTATAGACACAGGAAGACAGTTGATGCTATGCTATGTAACATGGGAGTTAATTGACTCCAAAATAATACTTACTCCTGAGCATCCGTATTTGCTTGACTTAAGCCTCAGTTGGGCTGGAGCGATAGCACAGTGGGAAAGGCGTTTGCCTTGCACGTAGCCAACCCGGGTTCGATTCCTCCGTCCTCTAGAGAGCCCAGCAAACAACTGAGAGTATCCCGCCCGCATGGCAGAACCTGGCAAGCTCCCCGTGGCGTATTCAATATGCCAAACACAGTAACAAGCCTCACATGGAGACGTTAATGGTGCCCACCTGAGCAAATTGACGAACAACCAACTGGATGACAGTGCTACAGTGCAGTGCTAAGCCTTAGTTGCCAGCACTCCAAGAGCAAGGTCCCAATGAGGGACTGATGGACCCAGGGCAAACTGTGAGCTACCCCTGGCATCGAAACGGGACAGGCCAAATGCCATGATACTAAACTATATGTTAAGAGCACGGTCATGGACAGGGGGGGAGGGGGGCGCAGGTCTGGATTTAGGCCAAACTCACAAATGCACTCGAGGGCTAAGATTCTCTGGCCATTGAGGCATGCAGCAAAGGCAGCTTCCTGCGGCCTCGGGGCCCTTCCTAAATGCTTGGGCCACCGTGTATCATCTGTGCCATCATTTGGGCTCTTGGCCTTGCTGGGGGGCTCCCGTGCAGGAAAGAGCTTGGTGCCCCATCCGACCTCCGGATCACCCCCAGTGGGGTCAACTGGGAGTCCCCCCCCACGCCCGTCCTCAGTAGGAATTTAGCCTTGGGCACCAAGAACAGAACATTGCAACCTTGTTATCTGCAAAGCTGGACTTTCCAGCAATTCTTTTATGGGGCACTGGAGAGAGAACCCCTCATGTTTGCGGGTGCTGCTGCTTTTCAAGAATGGCAAGAAGATAGAAACCTCGGCAGCTGTGTTTCAGGCCACAAAGCCTCCTCTCGGGCCCAAATTCCATCCGTGTCCCGGCCAGGCCCGAGAGTCTTGGATTAGGGAGCAAGAAGCCTTCAAGCGTCAGATTTATGACTGTTCCACATCCCCACAGCCCGCTCCAGGCACGTTCCTGAAATTTATGAAATGCAACTGCACAGAGGGGCGCAGGCCGGGAAGTGGGGGGTTGAGACATTCCACCTGGTCTGCCGGGCGGGCTCTGCTCAGGCTTCAGGAATATTCTCATTCTCTGCCTGGCCCGTCCTGAGGCACGGGTTAAGCTGCTGCTGTGTTCACAAACCCTTTCTTGGTGGAGACGTCCCTCACTCCCCCAGAGGGTTCCAGACTCCTGCAAGGCCTTTTCCTCATTTCCCTCCTTCTTCTCACTTCTAGCATTTGCTTCTCAAGCTATAGATTCTGTCTCGACTTCCCTTCCAGAAATAAGTTTCAGAGCATCATTGCTCAAAGGCATAAACCATGCTAGGGGATCCCATTTATTGGTGACCACCAAGAACAAGACTCCATCCCTCAATGATGTTGGATTATTGCAGGGGTGTGTGTGTACACCCTTCAGTGCTGGGGACTATTTCCTGGCTCTGTGCTCGGGTCATTCCTGGTACTTCATGGGGACCATGAAGTGCCAGGGATGGAACCCAGTCCTTCCATATGCAAAGCTGCCCCTCAGCCCTCAGATGATGGAGTTTTGTTTTGTTTTGTTTTGTTTTAATTTGGGGCCACATCTGGCAGTGCTCAGGGATTTCTCCCAGCTCTGCACTCAGGTATTACTCCTGGCAGTGCCCAGGGGATCGTATCAGATGCCAGGGATCAAATTCAGGCCAGCTGCATGCAAGGCAAACACCCTGCCCACTGGACTATTGCTTTGGCCCTTGTTGGAGTTTTTAAAGAGCCAAGAAAAGCTGCTTGAACAGCTCTGCGTTGCTCCCAGGGAGCTGGTCTTTGGAAGCAGCCTTGGTTGTGTCTCCTGCAACACTGTGCACCTCATTCTCCGACTCTGAGAAACAGCGAGGCCCCACAAATGGGACCCTTTATCCACAGCCACTGCCAGTGTAAAGTCTATATCAGTCTGGCCCCATCAGAAGCAAAAAAGAACATCTTGCAGCTTGCTCTTCAAGCCCGTGTTCTCCCTTGAGCATCTACCTCGCTTGCCTGCCTGTTTCTTTGCTCACCTGTTTCCACTCCAGAGAAACTCGTGTCTCTCTCGAGCACATAGTTCTCTCTTTCCCCTTACATTGGGGGTGGAGGGTTTGTGCAATCCCCAGCAATGCTCGGGGGTTACTCTTGGCTCTGCATTCAGGAATTACTCCTGGCGAGCCATATGGGATGCCAAGATTCGAACTTGGGTCAGCAACATGCAAGGCAAACAGCCTACCTGCTACACTATCACTCCTGCCTTAGAATTTTCTACATTTGTCCGTATGTTTCAATAAAAATTATCTTGCTTCACACACACACGCGCGCGCGCGCGCACACACACATACAAAGTCTGAACATCTTGCCATGAAAGGAGACATTAACATCTCTCTAATATTTTTTCAGACTGAGCCCAGTTTAAAAAAAAAGACAAAAACAAGCAAACAAAAATGGTTCAAAACCAGCATAACCCAATTCAAATGAGGCTCGTCATTGCAGTCTCTTGCTCCTGCTGTTCAGGAGGATGACAGTGCATTGCCTTCAAAATTGGGAGCGAGAGAAACCCCCAGAGGTTTCGGAGCTGCTTCGTGCAGAGGAGAAAACGAACCCAGACGAGCTTTGACGGGGTTTGGGTATGTGGATGCAGGGTGGGTTTTCGCTCTGTTATGATTTTGCTTTTAAATATTTATTTGTGCAAGATAAATCTTGCGAGATTGAAGTCTGTTCTGAGGAAGAGTCGACTGCGTTCGCTGTTGCTTAATGGAACTGCCGAGTCTTCTTGGAAAACAAAAAAAGGTTCATTTATATAAACAAGCTATCCCAGGAAGTATAAAATAACAATTCTAGCGAATGCTACCCCCACCTCGCGCTCCTGGAGGAGGGTGCTGCAGATAGAAAATCAGGCACACAGGGGCTGCCTGAGCAGAAATCAGCCTCCCCCTATATGGGGCAGGGGCGGGGATGAAGCCCAACTCAGAGGGTGCTCACCTTGCCTGCCTGAGCCCTAGCTGGAGCACAGCACTCAGCCCCACCCCCCCAAGCACCGCCCCTTGAGTGCGGCCAGGTGTAAGCCAGGTAGAGCCCTGGCCCCTCAAATGGCCTCACAGTGATAGCGGCCACCAGAAACTGCTGAGAAGAGCAAATCTATGAGAAGAGCAAATCTACAGATGCTACAGATTCAAGTGAGAAGCGCAGAAGGGCTGAGGGGACCTGCCAGGTGGGGAAGCTACAGTGTCTTTCGCCTCCGTCACTCCCCCTCCCCCAGGGTTTTGTCCACACCTGCGGGCTCCCTGTGCCCTCACCAAACACCAGCGACTGTGCTGTGCCCTTGGGTGGTAACGAACGCTGACCGTTTCACTGCACTGACTCACTCATTCTGGAACCTTTGGGGGGGGGGTCGGGAGGGGGATTAGAGATGCGACAGCAGATAACAGACTTGTCTTGCACTGGATTGATTCTAGTTTGATTCCTCGCACCCCATATGGTCCCCCTGAGTCCTGGTAGGAGTGATCCCTGAGCACTTCTGGGTGTGGCCCAAAGACAACCAACAAACAATCTTAGTTTTCAATTTTCAACAAGGGGTGTATGTTATTGGTGAAACAAATGTCTGTCGTGCTTGAGGTCCCCCTTGGCTTTGATCCCCAATGTCTCCCAATCTCCCCTCCCCCAATCTATGATGGATAAATGAGTTGCATCCTTGATTATCAAGGGTCCCCTGTACAAAGATGCCTGTGCCCCTCACACTGACAAAGCTGCTCCAAGGGAAATGTCAGGGAGATAGATTACTTTTGAAACTTTACCCAGAAATTCTTTCTTTTTCTTTTTGGGTCACAACCAGCAATGCACAAGGGTTATTCCTGGCTCTGCACTCAGGAATCACTCCTGGCGGTGCTCAGGGGACCAAATGGGATGCTGGGAATCGAACCCGGGTCGGCTGCAAGGCAAACGCCCTACCCACTGTGCTATCACTCCAGCCCCTTACCCAGAATTTTTTGGGGAAGTTTTTAGTGCCTTAAAATCATGGGGGGAGGGGCTGGAGTGATAGCACAGAGGGTAGGGCATTTGTCTTGCACGTGGTTCCATTTCCAGCATCCCAAATGGTCCCTTGGGCACCGCCAGGGGTAACTCCTGAGTGCATGAGCCAGGAGTAACCCCTGTGCATCGCCGGGTGTGACTCAAAAAAGCAAAAATAAAATAAAATCATGGCGGGGGGTGGAGCACTAGTACAACCAGTAGGGCATTTGCCTTGCACGAGGCCGACCTAGGTTCAATCCCCGGCATCCCATATTTTCCCCCAAGCACAGCCAGGAGTAATTCCTGAGTGCAGAGCCAGGAGTAACCCCTGAGCATCGCTAGGTGTCACCCAAAAATTAAAAAAAAAATCACTGAAGGGTGAAAAAGAGAAGAAAAGTGCCCGCCATAGAAGCAGGAAGGGTTGGGGAGGAAAACTGGGGACATTGGCAGTGGGAAGTGTACACTAGTGAAGGGATGGGTGTTGGAACACTATATTACTGAAGCCCAATCATGAACAACTTTGTAGCTATGTATCTCACTGTGATTCAACAATATTAAAAAAATTTTTTTAAATCATTGAGGGGGCGGGGCTGGAGCAATAGCACAGCAGGTAGGGCGTTTGCCTTGCACGCGGCCAACCCGGGTTCGATTCCCAGCATCCCATATGGTCCCCTGAGCACCGCCAGGAGTAATTCCTGAGTGGTATGAGCCAGGACTAACCCCTGTGCTTTGCCAGGTGTGACCCAAAAAGCAAAAGAATAAATAAATAAATCATTGAGGGAGGACCAGAGTGGGCAGGGCATTTGAATGCAGCTGACCCAGGTTTGATCCCCAGTATCCCACATGGTCCCCTGAGCCCACCAGGAGTGATTTCTGAGAGCAAAGCCAGGAGTAAGCCCTAAGCACTGCTGGGTGTAGCCCCCAAACCAAAACAAAATACTTATGGGGGATATGGCTGAAGAGATAGTAGAGGAAGTCAGACACTTGCCTCATACAAGGTGCCCTGAGCACAGAGCCAGGAGCAGCCCCTGTGTACAGTCAGAGCTGGGGGAGCAATGCAGGAAGTAAGGGGAGCGCGGCGGGGTGGGCTCAGACCCTTAGACAACCCTCTCCTGCCTCCACTGAGCTCTTATTTTGACTCAGGGTCACCTTCAGGAACCTGAATTGTGGTGAGCACAGATGGGTTTGATCTGATGCAGAAATACCTGCACCTGGAACCCCCACCTTTCCGGGGGGTGGGGGGAGCTTCCGACTGCAACAACACCGACCTCCGGTCCTCTCATTGCTCCTAATGGATGAAAATGTTTGTCCTGGGTATTGCACAGCTGACGTTTAGTTTTCGGCCTCCGCTCTCCCATGGACTCGCAAATACCCACGGTGGGCAGCCCGTGATGTGGTTTGCAGGGCTGCGTGCCTGGCTGCAGGAGCTTAGTGGACACCCACCCGCGCAGGCTCTCTCCCTGCTGACCGCACCTTCCCTCCACTGAAGGCTGCTCCCTCTGGCTTCTCTGTCCAAAGAGCCCCTCTCTCCTTCTTAGCATCCCCCGCCCCCACCGCCTTGGTCTTCCCCCCTGCAGAGCTCATAGATTGCCAGCAGCCTCGCTGAATCTCATTGTCTCGGCAATGACTGTCCTGCCTGACTCCTCTCTGTTCAGGGAGAAAAAAAAAATTCTTGTCATCTCAGCTTCAGGATGGCCGGGCTTCCAGATAAACTAAGATTTATGAAGGGGACACAATGATGACCCTCTTCCCCAGGCTATGCGCTTGGAATGCAGAGCATGAGGGAGAAGAGTGGGAGCAAGCGGCCTCTTGGCTCTATCTGGGACACTGGGTCTGTTCTGCTTGCAAGAGGTAATGCGGGGGGAATTGAGAAAGGCTTTCGGAGGCCGGGAGTGGGTGTAGTCCGCGGGTGGGTGTGGCCTGGTGGAGGCGTGGTCGCGATGTGGGCGTGGCCTTGAGGTGGGTGTGGCCAAGGATGGTGGCAGGTTGGTCCAGTGGGTGGCAGGAATACTGCAGCTCGCTCTTGGGTAAAAGCACACGCACTTCCCGAGTCCACTCACCACCTTGAGATTAATGGTTCCCTTTCCCTGCTGCCAAAGAGGTGAGAAAAGGGAGGTGGATTTGGGATAGGAAAGGCTGGCAGAGTCGAGGAACCTTCCCCTTTGACCCCAGCTCATCCCGCCCCCCACCCTGTCGCGTCTTATTATCTTTGGTTTACTTGTGAAGTTGGACAGAGTGATAGCACTTGGGAATGGCTGGCGCTATTGATTCGGCTCCTGAAATAAGGTATTAGGAAGGATCAATAAAGCCAATGGCTAATCTATGTCCCAAATTCTCGCCTGGCATCAGAATAATTAATTCAGCCATGAACTCGGGGTGCTGGCAGTTACCCCTAAAGGTATTAGTTCTCCCTATACGTATTCTTTCCCAGCAGAGAATAAGACAGCAGATTTGATCCCATTACTCACAACTCTAATTTTCTGGGGGCTCCTAATATTCATTTTATACCTAAGAGAAAATGGCTTTTCCTTAAAGCTCTTGTTAAAAATATAAAGACAGGGGCTGGAGCGATAGTACAGCGGGTAGGGCGTTTGCTGACCGACCCGGGTTCGATTCCCAGCATCCCATATGGTCCCCCGAACACTGCCAGGAGTAATCCTGAGTGCATGAGCCAGGAGTAACCCCTGTGCATCACCAAGTGTGGCCCACAAAGCAAAAAAAAAAAAGTTTTGTTCAAGGAAAAGGGATCCTTGGGGCCAGAGAGATAGCACAGCAGGCAGGGCACTTGCCCTTTATGCAGCTGACCTGGGTTCAATCCCCCAGCATCCCATATGGTCCCCCAAGCACCACCAGGAGTGATTTCTGGGTGCAGGGCCAGGAGGAACCCCTGAGCATTGCCGGGTGTGCCTCCACCCCCCACACACAAAAAAACAAACAAAAGGAATCTTGTATCTACTGTTAGATGGTGCACAGATGCGTGCACCATCTAACACACACATCACACACACACACACACACACACACACACGCGCGCGCGCGCGCGCGCGCGCGCGCGGCGCGAGGCAAAATACCACCTCCCAATCTAAGAAACTCAGCCTCCAGATTCTCTTTGCCACTTCTTTGTGGAGAAATCCCCCTATCAAAAGGCTCCAGATTAGCAAGTCAATATGCATCCATGACCCCTGATCAGAAAAGAAAAGAAAGAACGCAGGGAAAGAAAACGATTCCTTTCCACTCAGCCAGGCTGATCAGAGCCCAACAAAAGGCTGGATGCTTGGTTCCAACTGTTTCCTGGCCCAGTAAACTGCAAAGCACTTGGTAGATATTCCCATTATCACCTGTCCTGGCTCATGTGAAAGATGTTTCTTTTCCTCCTGCTGATGCCCTTTCTAAATCAAATCCACCCCTAAATGCCTGACTCAGAACTGAAGCTTTCCTGGCCTGGCCATATCTGCTGAGAACCTAGACTGGCAGCTAGCAATCTTGATCACCAGAACCTCTCTGGCAGCTGCTACCACTAACCACCTTAGTGAGTTTGCTCAGAGCCTCTGTCTAGCTTCGGCAAGATTGGGAAACCAAGGGCTGCAAAGATAGTGCAGGGGTGAAGGCGCTTGCCTTACCGTGCACGTGACCAACCTTCATCTGATCCTCAGCACCACGTCTGGCTCCCCTGAGCACCACCAGGAAAGACACCTAAACACAGAGCCAGGCGGAAGCCCTGAGCATCACTGGGTTTGGCCCAATAACCAACAAGATAAAATTCAAATTTATATATATCAAAATTATATATGTCAGTGCTCTGCCCTAACCATCCTGATTTAGCTGTGAACTAGGTGATGGCAGTTTGATGGCCTAGGGTGTTCTCTTCTCCACGGGTGTCAGGCAGTGGACGCTCCATCTTCCTTCCCTTTCTTGTCTTGCCTTGGTTCCTCTCCCCACTGAAGCAGAGACAGGCATCCCAGGTGCCCCGGCTGCTCGGATGGAGCTTCCTGCTTGGGCCCACACAGAGTTCGTCAACGTTTGCTTCCATCAGGGCCATCCCTGGAATGCTCCACCCAGCAGTGCATCGGGCTTGGCACTCTGCACTCCGGTCCAGAGGTGTCTGGGGAATCACCAGGGCTTGGTGGGCTAGGCCGTGGTAGGGTCAAACTCCAGACCACACAGAACAGATTTCTCTTAGTGCTTGAGCTATGTCCCTGGTCTGTGGCATCTTTTTTTGTGAAGTACCTGGGTTTTGGGGTTTTTTTCATTGATTTACCATTGGTTTATAATTCTGCAGGTATCTCAGGAATATAACTGCACACCTAATGTGTGTCTACATCTCAGAAGCCCTGATGGTCCTCCATGATCAGATTGGTCGCCGCTGGGATTCCCAGTGAAACCCCAATCATGGGGGCCTTGATTGATACTCAATGACACAACATTTTAAAAATTGCATTTCCACGCTGAGGAGATCACTCCTGAGCACAGAGTCAGAAAAAAAAAAACACACCCAAAGCACAGCAGGATGTGGCCTGAGCTCCCTGCCCCCAAATCCATTTCCAGGACTCTCTTGAGGGGCTAGTAATCCTTTCTTCTGCCCTTCATCCTCTGCTCAGGGCTGACACAGTATGTGCCAAGAGCAAACTGGAAATGTTGAGTTAGATTGCGGCTCTTCTCACTGTCTGGTGGCTGAAGGAGACCCCTGACCACTCACGCCATTTTGCTTCCTAGAGTTCCAGAAGGTAGCCACCCCTTTCTCTAGCTCTGCGCTGTTTTCCCTTTTATGACACCATACCAGGCTGAAGAGCTAACGTCTCTGGTAAGTTTGACTTAGAAGACCAGGCCTCCTTCAAAGGATCTCTGCATGCCTAGGTTCATGGTAGTGCTAAGTACAATAGCTCAGACACGAACACAACCCAAACTCCCACTTCTGGGTCAGTGGATCAAGTGGTCTACAGATACATAATGGAATACTATGCAGCACTCAGAAGAAAACAAAATCATGCGATTTTCTTCATCATGGCTGGAACTACCGGGTCCTGTGTTGAGCCAAGTCAATCAGGAGAAAGAGACAGACACAGAATGGCCCCGCTCATGTGTGGGACCTATGGGTACACAGTGAGGGAGCAACAAAGGGCCAGAGATAGCGCAATAAGGGAACAGAGCCACACAATTGAGTGGGGGGGGGGTGTTGAAAGGGAGGGACATTGGGGTCCTCCGGAGAAGGGAGGTGGGCACACGGGTGAGAGGTGTGGTGTTAGAATTGTGTGCACAGGAAACCGTCATTAATAGTATTGTAAATCACAGAAACTCGATCAATAAAAAGAATTTAATAAAATAAGAATTGTTTAGAAAGAAGACGGGTTCTGACTGCCGGACATGACAGAGTGGATACAGCTGAGGGGGGCTGGGAAGGTCAGAAGCAGGAGGCAGCTTCCCGCTGGCCAGGGAGGGGGTCTCAGCTAATTGCAGGGGTGGGGGAGGTGGCAAGGATCTGATGACATGACCTGCGCTAACCAAACCGCAAAATAGCTTCACTGCCTCCCCACAACCATCAGGTCAGAACCTCAGTGTGGAAACTTGGATGAGAGGGAGGGTCATCTCCCACCTTTTGGGCACAGACGCCTCTATCCGGGCACTTACCTTCTGTCAAGCATGAAACTGACCCACTAAATTCCGTCTAACATGGACCGCGCTCCCTGGACACAGCTCCACCGAGGCAGCATGGGTGTCTTTCTATCGGGGCCAGGCTGTCCTATGCCCTCCCCACCCTGCCCTGCCCTGCCTGGGAAAACAGATCCCAGAGAAAGAGGAGTGTGGGAGAGACACACAGGCCCGTTCTTCCTGCTCGCTGCCTCCAAACCCAAGGAGGACGGCCACTCATTTACTCGTGTCATTATAAAAGAAATGCTTCTTTGTTTCAATCTTTTAAGACCATACTTAACATTCTTTCCATTCCAAAGTATGTGATCATTGAGAGAAATGAAAAACACAACAAAATGAAACGCTCCAAAGATGTTGGTCAGAGAAAAAGTCCACAGATGGAGCTCGCTGATAGGTCATTTGCAGTATGTGGGAGGCTCTGGGTTTGATCCCCAGCACAGGGAGGAGGAGGAGGAGGAGAGGAAGGAAGAGAGAGGAGGAGGAAGACGATAGAAGGAGAAGAAAGAAGAAATTTATAGCTCACATCCCTGCTCTAGCCTCTGTTCCAGCCCTTGAAATAATGTGGAGAGATTAAAGTATGCAGGACTTCTCAGCCTTTCTCAGGAATTACCCAAAGAGAGGCAGCATAATTAGGGGACTTCAGATTTCTTTCTTTCTTTCTTTCTTTCTTTCTTTGCTTTTTTTTTCTTTTTGGGTAACACTTGGCGATGCACAGGGGTTACTCCCTGGCTTTCACTCAGGAATTACTCCTGGTGGTGCTTGGGGGACCTTATGGGATGCTGGGAATCCAACCCGAGTTGGCCAGGTGCAAGACAAACTCCCTATCCGCTATACTATTGCTCCAGCCCCGAATTCAGATTTTTTTCTTTTGTAAATAAGATGTTACTCACTTCCTACATTATGAACATTCCCCACCCCAGGTCAGTGGATATAACTCAGATTACTAGTAGTATTCTCATTATTTGGGCTGGAACGGTAGCACAGCGGGTAGGGCATTTGCCTTGTACACGGCTGACCCAGGTTCGATTCCTCCACCCCTCTTGGAGAGTCCGGCAAGCTACTGAGAGTATCTCGCCTGCACGGCAAAGCCTGGCAAGCTACCCATGACATATTCAATATGCAAAACACAGTCACAACAAATCTCACAATGTTACTGGGCCCACTCGAGCAAAATTGATGAATAATGGGAGAACAGTGACAGTGACAGATTATCATTATTTGGTGTGGGGGCCATACCTGGTAATGCTCAGGGCACACTCCCAACTCAGTGTCAGGGATGCTCAGTGCTGTGTTGGAGGGTGGAGACAGACAATTCAGTGCCTGGGATAAAACCCAGATCCTAAGTAAACAAGGCGAGCATTCTGGTCCCTTGATCTATCTCTCTGCCCCCCACTCATTTTGTTTGTGTTTTGACTTCTGGGGCCACACCTGAGCAAAAAGCCAGTGTTCAGGGCTTCCTCCTGACTCTAACTCAGGGATCACTCCTGGCGGGGCTCTGTCATGCTCGGGGTCAAACCCAGGTTGGCAGCATGCAAGGCAAATGCCCTATCCCCTACCCATTGTATTATCTCTTCAGCTTTTCACTGACCATGTCTTAATGACACAAGAATAAGAACCTCAGGACTGGAGCAATAGCACAGTGTGTAAGGCATTGCCTTGCACACGGCCGACCTGGGTTCGATTCCCAGCATCTCATATGGTCCCCTGGGGAACCGCCAGGAGTAATTCCTGAGTGAAGAGCTAGGAGTAACCCTGTGCATCGCTGGGTGTGACCCAAAAAGTAGCACTGTAGCACTGTCCTCCTGTTGTTCATCAATTTGCTCTCGCAGGCCCAGTAACGTCTCCATTGTGAAACTTGTTACTGTTTGGCATATCGAATACATCACGGGTAGCTTGACGAGCTCTCCAAGAGGGGTGGAGCAATTGAACCCAGGTCGGCTGGGCTGCGTGCAAGGCAAACACCCTACCCGCTGTGCTATCACTCCAGCCCTTTTTCAGAAGAAAAAGAATTTTTTAAATTTGAATAACCATGTGAGGAAGTGGACAACCAACCTAAAGATTTGTTTTTTTTTTTTGCTTTTTGGGTCACACCCCGGCGATGCTCAGGGGTTACTCCTGGCTCATGCACTCAGGAATTGCTCCTGGTGGTGCTCGGGGGAACCATATGGGATGCTGGGAATCGAACCTGTGTCAGCCATGTTGGCTGTGTGCAAGGCAAATGCCCTACCTGCTGTGCTATCACTCCAGCCCCAAGATTTTAAAATCCATTGGTGGAGGAGGGGCACTCTTCAGCAGAGTTGGGGAACACACCCAGTGATATCCGGCCTAGCAATGCAAAAAGTAAAAAAAAAAAATACAAGAAAAGAAAAAAATAAAAGAATAAGGACCTCAAAAAAAAAAAAGAATAAGGACCTCAAAATTGCATAACCTAATCCCCAGAGGGGCCACTAAAGAAACCATGGGTTGAGGATTCCTCTAAAAACCATAGCCACAATGGGAGCAAGTGTTTTGACTTTAAGAATATTGCGCCTTTTCTTGCCTCTGAGAATATTCAAGCACGTTCAAAACAAGAAAGTCATTTGGTTCAAGCGCTACATTTTGCAGATGGGGAAGCTGATGCCCAGGGGGTTAAATGAAGCACAATTAGGGTGAAAGGGAGGGAAGGTCTGAACAATCACAGTTGCCAAGAGAGAACTGGGAGTAGAACAAGGGCTTGGAGAGGAAGCCGCTGTATCACAGACTTTGCCAGTGCAAGAGGATTGTGATGGGAGGGGAGGGGGGGCCCAGAGTGTGGCTATGAGGGGAAGAACCCCTGCTTTGCGGGTGCCAGTTCCTAGGTTTCACCCCAGGCACCAAAACAAGCAAACAGGTCCAGAGAGACAGTACAGGGTGAAACGGTGTTTGTCTTGCAAACGGATGTAACCGTCCACCTGGGTGTTTCAGACCCTTCCATGAGCCACAGTGCCACACAAACGTGTCCCCTGCCCCCTC
>JAOXYA010004618.1:0-14407 GCA_028565675.1 Sorex palustris | reverse complement strand
GGAATCGAACTCGGGTCGGCCATGTTGGCTGCGTGCAAGGCAAACGCCCTACCGCTGTGCTATCGCAGCCGGCCGGCGCCTAAACTCTTTTTTTTTTTTTTGTCTTTTATCTTTTGACCACCCTGACTACTTATGTAGTGATCACTCTAGGTGGTATTTTGGATTTACAATGACACCCACACTGCACCCCCTCCTCCTTCCCCCCCCCCGAAATATAAAACATATCCAGGAGACTGTATAGAGGTAGGGCGCTTGCCTTGCATGCAGTTGACCCAGGTTTGATCCTCAGCATCCCATATGCCCCCTGAGCACTGCCAGGAGTAATTCCTGAGTGTAGAGCCAAGAGTCAGCCCCTGAGCATGACTTGGGTGTGGTCCCCAAACAAAACAAAATAAAACATGTGCTCCAGCTCTTTGGACTATCTTGCTGATCTAGAATTCTGTGTACTTAACCACTGGGTCACACCACCTCTCTGAACATAGGTTTCGGCCAATTTCCCCTTCCTGGGCCTCACCTCTCACTGATCACATGTCAGTGGCCGTGCCTGGGTTTGTCTGCGTAGCCTTCTGAGTGGATCCGTTGCAATGTCAGCTGAAGTCTTTGGGAACAGAGAATTAATCTTGCCTGAAAGGAGCCCTGCGTTGCAGTATTAATAATGAGGCAGAATAGGAAACAGATGCAGACAGTAAAGACCCTAACTGGGCTAGGCTTCAGTTTATATTCTTAGTAAGAACCGATAGCAGGTATGCAGAGCCTCTAACCTCTACTTGTATTTCTTTAGGTGTGTGAGTATGGGGGGACACCAGTGATGCTCAGGGGTTATTCCTGGCACTGTGCTCAAGGATCACTCCCGGTGGTGCTTGGGGGATCATATAGTACAGCCTTATCCACTGTACTATCTCATGCGTACCTTTTTGTTGACATATTTCTCCAAGTTTGTGGTTTACTGTCTACATTCTTAGAAGATTTTGTCTTTCAAATCTAATCTAAAAATCTAAATTCTTAAATTATAGAGTTTTATGATCTACTAGTTAGCTTACTAATTATAGGTCTAAGTTCTAAATTTAATTAAGAAACTCCCATATTTCCAATGGGCCAATAAAACCTTTGAGTTTAGGAGCAGGGGCTTCCACCTCCCCCCCCACACACACACACACATACACATTGTTTGCCCCAGCAGTACCTTCTTGCATGTGTTCAAGGTCTGTGTGGTAAAACACTTTGATATTTAAGTGAGGACCCTAGAAAGTGGCTGCATGGTGCAGCACCTGCTTTGCATGTGTGAAGTCAGGATTTTGCTCTCTGGTACCACCCCGCCATACCCAAGCACAAGCTCCGCCACAGCACCTGAGTCCCCGCCATACGAGCATGAGCTCTGGCACCAAGAGTAGGACCACCCCACCCCCACCCCAGACCCTGCATCACCTACGAAGGTCAGGGAAGGGGGGAAGATAAAGTAAAATACCTCATTACTAAGTTTAAGAACTGAAAAATGGCCCGAGAGCTAGTTCATGTGGCTCAGCATGTGCTTTGCATGTCGAGGCTTGGGCTCCATCCTTGGCACCGCATGGTCCCTCAGCGCTGCAGGGAGCAGACCCTGAGCCCAGGGGCAGGCGAAGTCCCCAGAACACCGTTGTGTGTGTCCCAAAAACACAAAAAAGGAAAAGAGGAAATTCATGTCCTTTAGTAGCGAGACCTCTGTGTGTGAACTTTCTTTTTTATTTGTTTTTTTGATTGGCAGTTCAGGGCTTACTCTTGGCTCTGCGCTCAGGGGTCACTCCTGGCATGCCTAGGGGACCATGTGTGGTGTGGTGATTGAACCTGAATCAGCTGTGTGAAAGGCAAGCACCTGACCCGCTGTGCTGTGTCTCCAACCGCAGCTCCCTGGGTCTCAGCTCACCACCGGAACGTGTGTTTCCGGCATTATTCCGGCTCTGGAGGAGCATGAGAGCAGGGTTGCCTCCTGTGTTTTTGGTAGCTACCCGGTTCTGGGCTGTGTTGCATAAGTTCTTTGTAATTGACCCTTTCTTTGTAATTGATCTTCGGCTGGTATGACTAGTTTCTTCTGGAACTTGGTATCTTTTTGGGGGGTTGGGGTGGGTAGGAAGGTCTGGTTCTGACTGTTCCAGATGGTTCTCAGGGGCTGCTCCTGCCTTTATGCTCAGGGGTCTCTCCTGGCAGGACTCCGGAAACCATATTTAGTGCAGGGCATCGACCCAGGGTTGGTCCCGTGCAAGACAAGCAACTTAACTCGGTATCATCTATCTCTGCAGCCCAGAACCTGGTAAGCTTCTTGAAGGAAAATCTGCTTTTCCAAACTTCATATGATGGAGCCTCTTTAAGACAGTCTGGTGGTGGGCCAGAGGAATAGTCCAGCGGATTGGGTGCTCGCCTTGCCTGGGGCCAACCCGGGCTCAGTCCTGACATCCCATGTAACCCCCAAGCACCTCTAGGCTTCATTCCTGAGTGCAGAGCCAGGAGTAAGCTCTGAGCCCCACCCTCACCACGAACAAGTTGCAATTGGCACATTGTCTGTCTTGGCGGTTCTCCCGCATCAGAGGAGATGTGTACGTGAGAGAGATGTGTACCCTCGGGAGAAACCCGTGTTCTCTCTTTTGAACATGTAACACTCTCTCTCCTCTCCTTCCCTCCACCTCTCGCTGTCTCTCTTTCCATATTTCTCTCTCTGTGTCTTTCCGTATTTCTCTAAATAAAACTACTCTCCTTCACCATTCATTACCTCCTGGAATTCTTTTCTGTGGGGGAAGACTGTGAACCTGGAAAGCCTGGGCAGAGCTCAGGACTGATTCTCCTCTTCCTGCAGAAAGCCTGAGTCTATGGCTCCCCGGGAAATGGGTGGGGGCGGGTGCCTGATTTCCCTGCTGTGGAGATTGGGGGTTCGGTTCGGCACTGCCTGATGGGTGCCCAGTGCGACTGGTGGGACTTGAGCATGGTGGCCGACTTTACCCGTCCCACTCCTCCCAGCTGTTTCCCTGGGTGACTGAGATGACAGGCAGGCGCAGTACCCCTGCGCCATTCACCTCCCCGGTGAGTGCCAGGTGAGTGTCAGGGGGCCTGCAGCCGTGGGTAAGGAAGCCCACGGGAACTGTAGCATCATTTATCAGCTGCCCGGGTTTTGTTTTTGTTTTATTTATTTATTTATTTATTTATCCGAAAAGGGGTTGCCCAGGTTTTTTTAAAAAAACTAGTTAAGATCACTACCGTCTATGGAAACCAGTATCATTTGCAGTATCATTTGCAGTAATTTGAAGGTAATTATTGAAATGAGTGATAAGAGGTCAATGTTACGAAATTCTCCTTCAGAACTGAGTCTGTTGCAGAGGCCGCTGAGCCTGAGGCTATCTTGCTCTGTGTTCAGGAGAGAGTCGAGTCTGCGGAGGTGTGGAAAGATACACTAACACCAAATTAAACCTGACCCTAGCTGTGATTAAAAAATGGAAAAATTAACAGGATTGTAAAGGAAACTTGTTTTAAAATGTGACCCAGTATTATTTATTGCCTCAGACAGGAAATACCGATGCAGTTCCCTTAATTGTTCAGTTGAGGAGATAGCCAAAGCGTTTTCTGACATCCCTGTTCTCTGTTTTGTCCCATGATCGGGGTGAAGGACTCTATGGGGCATTATTTTTGTTTTTATTTTGCGTCACACCCGGTGGAACTCAGGACTTATTCCTGTCTCTGTGCTCAGAGATCACTCCTGGCAGTACTCAGGGAACTGCATGAGGTGCCAAGGATTGAACCTAGATCAGCTGCATGGAAGGCAAGACCCACTGTACTATTGCTCTGACCCCAGTGGGGCATTATTTTATGTTATTCTGGGGTTTTTTTTGGGGGGGGGTTGGCAGTTTGGGCCATACCTGGTTGTGCTCAGAATTAGTCCTGCTCTGTGCTCAGAATCACTTCTGCGAGTGCCTTGGGGACCATATGTGGTGATGGGGATTGATCCCGAGTCAACCACAAACAAGACAAGCACCTTAACGCCTGTACAATCTCTCTGGCCCTTTTATGTTATTTTCATAGTAGTTCTGTGACCTAAAGAATTGTTACTACCTCTTGCTTATAGATACAGAAGTTATAGGCGTAGAGAACCTAGGAGATAAAAAAAGTCAGATTTAGTGACTTCAAAATCTGCCTTTTTAGGGGCTGGAGTGATAGCCCAGTGGGTAGGACGTTTCGTCTTATACATGGCTGACCCGGGTTCGATTCCCCGCATCCCACATGGTCCCCCTGAGCACCGCCAGGAGTGATCCCTGAGTGCAGAGCCTGGAGTAACCCCTGTGCATCTCCAGGTGTGATCCAAAAAGCAAAAAAAAAAAAAAACAAACAAACAAAAACAAAAACACATGCCTTTTTAGTCTCTGTGTGACACTGCTTTTCCATTTGAATCTCTTAGAAGGCTGTGTTAGAGGCCTACTGTACACCCCTTCCCATTGAGAGCTGTCCTCACGGTCGGTCAGTGGAGCCTAAGGACGAGCAGGGGGCTCTTGTGTGCCTCTCCCTGCTCCAGCCAGGCTTCCCAGGCTGCAGGGCTGGGCAGCCCTGGGGTGGGTCATGGTTTGTGGGATGCAGCCCTGGGACCGCCTGTGCTGACCCTGCTCTTCCCTATTCACTATAGCAAACAGGGCAGGAAAGCACGTGTTCGGGTCCCCTACTGTCGTGGGGGCCACTCCTGGTCCTGCTTGGGGAGGTGGGCGGGGCACTGGTGCTGGGACCAGCCTTGTGCCTGGTGCCTGCTCTACCACTCAGTCACAACCCTTGCCCCATGCAGAGACCTGTTTCTGAGGTTGGGGTGCAGGAACAAATTCCAGCTCAGGGCAGCTGTAGGGGAGAGTGCGGTGCCTTTTTGCAGACCCCGAATCTACATTAGGGGGGGGTTGGAGGGGGGTCCTGGCTGGTGCTCAGGAGGGCCCAGTGCTCAAGGGTTGCTCCTCACAGCACTTGGGGAGTATCAGTGCTGGGACTTGAGCGTGTCCTTGGTCCGTTGAGCTCCCTCTCGCCTGGGAGCAACTTTCTAACATGTCACTTCATCCTGTCGGGTTGAAGCTACAGGCTACCCCGACTGCCCCTCTACTCGGACCCTGCCCTTCGGGGCCGGGCGGTGTAGACTGGTGTGGGGGGCTGGGTGTGCCATGTGGCTGTGGGAGAAGCTGCCTGGTGCCGCCAGCACCTCAGAGCTGACCCAGACTCCGAGGCCCAAATTGGGGCAGGCGCATGAGAGCAGGCATTTGTGTTTTTGTTTGTTTGTTTGTCTTTCTCTTTGGTGCTCAGAGCTTACCCCTGGGTCTGTGCTCAGGGGTCACTTCCTCGTAATGCTCTGGAAACCATATAGGATGCCAGGGATCAGACCCGCATCGGCCACCCGCATCGGCCACCCGCATGGCGAATTCTGGCCCCAAGAGAGGGCATTCGTGACCTCAGGCAGCCGATTGTGGTGGGATTCCACCACCTAAGGTCGTTCACTCTGTGTGTTGGACTGGAAGGACTCACTGTGGCCGTGGCCTGGCGGCCTGGCCATTCTGGAGGCTGGACATCCTCCTGCCATGCCCAGGCTGCGTGTCGCCCTGCACGTCCTGGCCGGCTGGCACCTGCTCCCTGGGAGGGTTGAAGCTGCTCTCGCTCTCCCAGGGGCGCGAGCAGCAGTGACCGGCCTCTGTCAGCCCAGCGGGTGAGGAACACCCCTGTTCCCCTTGAGGTCCCTTCCTAATGGCTGGGCTCTGCACCCAAAGGAGTTATTTATTAAAGCATTGGATACAGATTAACTTTTCTAGTTGTAGTTTCATGTGGCCTTGGTCTCCTGCAGCTGGGAAATGTGAATTTTTCCTTCCCAAAGCTTGGTTTGTGAAAAGATTTTTTTTTGGGGGGAGAGGGGGGTCCCGGCTGGTGCTCAGGAGGGCCCAGTGCTCAAGGGTTGCTCCTCACAGCTCTTGGGGAGTATCAGTGCTGGGACGTGAGCTTGTCCTTGGTCCGTTGAGCCCCCTCTCACTTGGGAGCAACTTTCTAACATGCCGCTTCATCCTGTGGGGTTCCTCGTGGAAACCCTTCCTGGCCATAACCTGTCTTGGGAGATTAGTCCCTTCTCTGGTTGGGCTGTTGCTTTGCTTTCTTTTTTGGGGAGCAGATAGGGGCACCCAAACTACTCAGGGAGCCTGAGGACAACTCCCAGATCAGTGCTCGGGGGTGCTCCTTGGGCCCAAGGGTGCTGTGGTTACCAGGACGGTATAGCTCAGCTGTGCTTGGGGAACCTTATAGTCCCTGGGAATCACTCCAGGGAACTCTGCGTGCAAGGCCTGAGAGCTCTCTCCTGGGCCCTGCGCCTGGCTTTCTTCCTTCAGCTTTGTGAGGCTGATAACAGAGGCTTCTTCCTCTAAGTCACTCACCAGTGGAACCCCTCCTGCATTCCCTGAGCTTAGCAGGCTGCAGGGGTGCACGGTAGGTTCATTGGTAAACCAGCCCCCTGAAACCTTGGCCCCACATGTACGAACTCTTAGAGGTGCTGGCTCTCAGGCTGACCGCTAAGGGCAGGGCGCCTGGCTGCCTTGGAGGAATAGGAGCCTTTAGAATTGGTCCTGGGAGGGTAGAAGTGCCAGTGTTTGTGGGGGTGGGGCCTGAACCCCTGCCGGTTTTTAGGCCCCAGGGCTCAGATCTCTGCATTCTGAAATGGTGAGAATTTTCCCCCATCCCCTTTTTGTTTGGGTTCGGATTTTGTATTGTTTTTGGATGGCACCCAGCTGGGTTCTGGGCTTGTTTCTGGCTCTGTGCTGAGGTGCTGGAGGACTTTCTGTGGTGCTCGGGATCAAAATAGGGCCAGCGAGATGCAAGACAAGTGCCTTAAGCCCTTTCCTCTCTATCTCTCTGGCCTTGAGAGTTCCTTTCATCCTGCTCTTTTATAGTTTTACTTAGGAATGGTCAGAGGGAGGCGAGGGATCCCCATAAAGTAAAAAGGAAGAAGCCAGTCACCCCAGGCTGGAGGCAGGCAAGTCCATAGAAGGATGCTGAGAATTCCCTTTTTTTTTTCCCCATAAGGTCGCAGGAAGACTGAGGCATGTGATCTTCCTTGCAGGACAGAAAGATGTGGGGAGTCTTCCCTGGCCAAGCTTTTCACTTGCAGCTTGGATTGTCTGCCTTTGCTGGGGAGCGGGGGCGGGAAACCCCAAACTCTTCAGCCCAGAGTCCCTCAATAGTAAACGTACAGCTGGGGAGAGGCTCCTCGAGCCTGACTGTTGAGGGGCCGAGAGGGGGAGGAAGGGCTACTTAGAGTGGCGCCCCCTCCGGGCTGCGATGACTTCACCTCCTGGTCTGCCCCGCTCTGATTGATACCCTGGAGGCAGTCATACCCAGCCCACCCTTCCAGCCCCATCTTCCCAGCTCCCCTGTGCCAAGTGCTGGTTCAAACACCTGACTGTTTTCTAGCATCTCCCCTGCTCAGTGGTCTGAAGACCCTGGACTTTGGCCTTTCACCCTGGTCTCATCCCTCCGGCTGCCTCTGCTGTGGCACGCAGCTCTGTTTCCTGTCTCAGCTGCTCAGGGTGGCTCTGTGGTCCTAGGACGTATGGGGTGATTGTGTCTGTCCTGACTCAAGCCTTGAGGAACAGTCTCTTTGCCCCTGGACTCTCCTGGCCTCTCCCAGACCTGCCCTCCAAGCCCTTGGACACTGATCGACCTGCCTGGCACACCAGGCAGCAAGCCCCAGTCTAGGTGAAGCACTGCGGAAGAAGAAGGTGGATTTGGTTAAGGGTTGGGGGGACCATGAGAAACCAGGCCTGGCTCCTGTCTGTGAAAAACCCAACACGGGCAGGTTACCAGATGGCAGACTAGGGAAGACGACAGAAGGGTGGATGGAGAGCAGCTTTGGGCTTTGCCTGACTTGTGTGGGACTGCATCCGTCTCCCCGCACCCAGGACCCTGAGTGTTGAGGAAACTTAAAAGCTTGTAAGGGTAATTGCAGACACGGCTTTTACTTTGAGCCAGGCACTACTCTTTTTTGGTTGATTTTGGTTTGGGGGCCCTACCCGGCCATGCCCAGGGTTTACTGCTGACTCTGCACTCAGGAATTACTCCTGGTGGTGCCTTGGACACCACACGGGATGCCAAGGAATCAAACCCGGGTTGGCCGCGGGCAAGGCAAGTGCCCTACCCGCTGTTCTCTGGCTCTGGCCCCCGAGCCAGGCACTGCTCTGAGTGCTTTCTCTAAGCTTGTTCAGTCCCCGCTAGGGCTCATCCTTTTTTTACAAGGCATCTGAGGCACAGGGAAGGTGAGGAACTTAGCCAGGACTTGTGCATGCTGGACCTGTGACACACGCCCAGGCAGTCTGACTCCTGCAGCCCCGTTGCTCCTGGCCACAACCTTTGCACAGAGAGAGAGAGAGAGAGAGAGGGCTGGGGTGAGGGAGGAAGGGGACTGGAGCCAGCAGCTGGAGGCCACGGTCAGCCGAGACCATGAAGTTGAAAGGTGTCTGGGATTAATGGTGTGTGAATAATGCAGCAGGAAGTGCTTCGTGGGAGAACTGAGCTGGAGACGGAAGCAACTTGATGGACTAGACTCTGCCTTGCTAGCAATGGCCGGAGGGTAAAGGAGAGTAGACACCAGCCCCCCAGGGGGGCTCCCGTTGCTTCCTGCAGGCATTCCCACCATCATCCTGCTGCGCCCCACTGTCATTCTCACAGTCTCTCCTGCTGTTTCCCACTGTCATTTATGCAGTCATTCCCACCATCATTCCTGCAGTTATTCCCCCTACTTCCCACAGCCATTCCCCCCGTCATTCCCACTGTCATTCCCGCAGTCATGCCTGCAGTCATTCCCAAACTGTCTCTGGCTCCGGTTGTTCCCACTGTTATTACTGCAGTCATTCCCACTGTCATTATGACATCACTCCACGGTCAATCCCACCGGTCATTCCTGCTGCTTCCCGTAGTCATCATCCTTGGGCTGCCAGGAATACTTGCAGCTTCTAGAGCACAAGATGATGCATATGACTTGGATGGCAAGTTCCCATGGTCACGTTTCTGACCTGGTACCGTTGTGCCTAGCGTGTCACAGCCCAGGATGAATCTCGCCTACGATTTGGGTTTCTGATCATTCTCTGGGGAGGAGTAGAGAAGTGAGTGCTCCCACATTTAGCGTGTCTACAAGACCAGTCTGGGAGAACGTGCATTAAAATTGACAGCTATCATCCTGGGGTGGATAGTTTTCCCTTTATCCTTAGAGAAATGCAGATTATCAGTTTTTCATTTTTTGATGTTGTTTTGTGCTGACATTTGGTGTTGCTTAGGGCTTCCTTCTGGCAGGCTCAGGGGACCATATGAAGTGCTGGGATTGAACCCAGATTGGCTGCGTGCAAGGCAAACACTTTCCTCACTGAACTATCTCTCTGGCCCCTATCAGTTTTTAAAATACTATTTTTAAAATTAATAGGTTATATTTTAGGACAGTTTTATTAGGTTGATAGAAAATGAAGTAGAGAGCACAAAGAGTTTTCCCACATACCCTTTCTTCTAAGGTCCCCTTATCATTAACATCTTATCAGTATCAGTGATGCATTTGCTTCAGTTTATAAACCAATTCTGGAGGGCACCTGTGCTCCACACTATATCACCAACACCTCAATAAACCATTGTAATGTAACATAATCATTATTATTGATTATTGATTAATGTTCTCAGTTTACATTAGGGTTCACTCCATTCACATGTAGTTCCATGTAATTTGACAGATACATAGTTCCTGGTCATTACAGTCTAGTTTAGAACAGTTTTATTTCCCTCCCTCCCTTCTCCTCTCTGCCTGGCAACCGCTGACTGTCTCACAGTCTCTCCTCGTCTGACCTTTTCTGTTTTTTTTTCCCTTTTTGGGTCATACCCAGCGATGCTTAGGGGTTATTCCTGGCTCTGCACTCAGGAATTACTCCTGGCGGTGCTTGGGGGACCATATGGGATTCTGGGAATTGAACCCGGGTCGGCCACATGCAAGGCAAATGCCCTACCCGCTGTACCATCACTCCGGCCCTGACCTTTTCCGTGGTGTCATATAGTTGAACCCAGATGGCCTGCAGCTTTTTGGGTTTGCTTTCTTTACTGAGCACTGTGCACTAACGACTCCTCCGTGTCTTGAGCCTTGATAACTCATTTTCTTTTATCGCTCAGTAATGCTTCATTGTGTGGGTACACCATAATTCTTTTACTTACTGAAGGACATTGTGTGCAGTATTTGGTAGTTTTGAAAAGACGCTGTGACACACATTCATCTGCAGGTCTTTGTGCGGACACACATTGTCATCTCATCATGTAAAACTGCTGGATCACGCACAGGGCTCTGTTTACCTCAGGGCACTGCTACAGTGTCTCCCAGGGCGGATGTACATTTCTGCATTTTCACCAGCAGCAAATGAGAGTTTCTCTTAATTCTGTGTCCTCATCAGCATTTGTCACCGCCACTTTTGGGGTTTGGGCCCTTCAGTAAGGATGCAGAGAGGTCTTGTGTAATTTTGCAGTTCTGTAACAGGTGATGTTGAGTATCGTTTTATATGCTTAGTGTTATCTCTCCTTTGGTGCCACATTTAGGTTTTCGTTCCTCACCTCCCACTCTGCATTCCACCCTTGACCTCACAGACCCCCTTTCTCACATCCTGGGTTCTGATGCTGGGGAGAATCATGCTTTCTGGCGCGTTTTCCCTTTTGGTCGATTCTCAAACCAGTGAGGAGCTGTTGGGTCCACACCTGAATCCCGCTGTTCTGTTGGCTTCCTTTCCTTTCCTTTCCTTTCCTTTTCCGTTTCCGTTTCCGTTTCCGTTTCCTTTTCCTTTTCCTTTTCCTTTCCTTTTCCTTTTCCTTTTCCTTTCCTTTCTTCCCTTTTCTTTGCTTTTTTGGTTTTTGGGCCATACCCAGCGATGCTCAGAGTTTTCTCCTGGCTCTGCACTCAGGTGTCACTCCCTGTTGTGAGTCTGAAGATCATATGGAATTCTGGGGTCGAACCTGGGTCAACCAAGGATTCGTGGTTGACGGTGCACTCCAGTACAGAGACCTGTACAACTTGCTCTTGCCTTAGATGAGGAGTGAGTTACACCAAGCTCCCTGAGACCCCAGACAAACCCCATGTTGAGTCTGTGTCAAATCAACTTCCCCAAATTCCATACTTTCCTGGCCTGTGTTTTTCACAGTCCTGTCTAGTACTGTTGTCACTTTTTAAATTATAAATTCACTCTCCCCCCCCCCCAAACACACACACTTATAAAGACAATGTGAATGGCCCTGTGGAAAGCAGAGAAGAGAGAAGGGAAAAACCCTTAGTCTTACTTTATGTCACCGATCCGATAGCTTGGGGAGTTTCTGTCTGCAGTTGACTGTGAGTGACGCCTCCCCATCATGGGCCGGTCCCCTCAGCTGGAAACTGCATCTCCCCCGACCTGGCTTCCACAGCTTTCAACGTTCAGCAGGTCCGAGGCTGCAGGGCCTCCAGATCCTCACGCAGCCCGTCTGCTGGGGACGATGGCACTTTCCCGCCACCTGCCGTCAACTGTCGACCTTCCTTCTTCCCTAGCGTTCTCACAGAAGTGGGAGCAGTTGTGGTCGGCCTGCCCCCGAGACGAATCTCCCCACGTGGAGCCACTAATCCTGAGGATGATCATCTTAACCCTGCTGCTGTTTCCCCCTTAGACCGGTCAGGACTTGGTGCCACCAGGAAGCACCACGAGCCTTCGAGCCTTTCTCTCTCCCACTCGTGACCTTGGAAAGTGGGAGAGATGGCCAGAGAGAGTAGGTTCCCGCCACCCTAGGCACGCAGCGGTGCCGGGGGCTGGCAGCTCACAGGGCACGAGTGACAGCCTTTTCAGGAAGTCTGCCGGAAGTAAATGGGCTACTGTTAGGTCTGGGGGGCCTTCTGCTAAGCGTAATCAGCTACAGTAATCCTACTCTGGGTTGGCCGCCCATGTGCTCTGTGGATCTGGGGAATGGACCTCCAGGTGAGCCCCCGCGGCTCCAGCTGCTGTGTGGGCAGGGCCAGCATTCATTTGTCACAAAGCCAATTGCTGCTGGGGGCACAATTCTGCGCGGTACAGTAGATTGTAATGAAGGGTAGGGAACTGGTCTTGGGTTTCATGGAACCTCAGTCTTTTGACTGAAGGGTTTATTCTCACTTTCATTTAAAAAAAATTTTTTTTGCATGTATCTCTCAAGTGGTGCCCAAGAGGTCCCTGATTCCCCGGGTAGTACTGGGGGCCTCCAGGGTCACGTCCTGCAGTGTTGTGGATGTACCAAGGGGTACCAGGGATCGAACCTGGGCTGGCTCCATGCACGGCATGCTCCTTAACCCATGTACTGTCTCTAGCCCTGAATTCCCCTTGAACTGGAGAACAAGGTGGTGAGGTTGGTCGGACACCACTCTCCGAACTTCCCAGCGTTTTTGTCCGCGGCCCAGGGGAGAGCCCACTGTAAGCAGGACCCATGCAGCTCAGAACTGGCTTCAGACAGGCCAGGCCACATGCCCGTTTGCCAGTGAGAATGTGCGTTTATAGCAGCTTCGCAGAGAGGCGTGCCTCAGCGGACGCCCGGCCCTTTACTGCCGGCGTGTTGAGTCAGAGGCCTCGCTTCCTACCCCCTTCCCTGGCACTTGGGCTTCTTCGGTTTCTGGTTCTAGAACCGGCTTTGCTGCACGCAGAAGGCAGGGAGATGTTTTAGTTTTTTTCTAGCACTGACCTCCGGGTGATGCCTGGGGACCTTGGAGCTGGGCCTCTGACCACCCGCCTCCTCTCCTCTGGTCGAAGGCCTTGGGGGCATGAGGGTGGGAGCTCTGGAGCCTGACCCATGGGGAGTGGGGCCTGGCCCAGCCTCTGCGTCCCAGGGGGCACGCCGGTTGGCTAGACTTTCTGCACATGACAGATCTGACTTCTGAAGACTTCTTGGTTGGTGGGAGGGCGAACAAAACCAACAGTTGTGCCGGAGTCTTCCCGAGCCAGGCTCATCACGGAGTTTTACTTTGTGGCCAGGAGTTGTGTGTGGAGAGGAGGGATGGAAGGCAGGCCATGGCTGAGCAGTTGGGTGGGCTTCCTGGTGGTCTCCTCTTCCCCTTCCTACACCCTGCTGCATCCACACTTGTCCCCTTAGTCTTCTTCCGGAGTGTCAGCATTGTTCTGTTGTTCTGCCCCAGGGCTGTGCCAGACTGCCCCAGGCCTTGCTCCCTCACCTCCTGTTGGAGTTCCTCCCTCCAACATCATCTCAGGGGCTGGAGCACTGGTACTGCGGGTAAGGCGCTAGCCTTGCATGGCACAGGTTTCGCTCTCATGCTTCTTTTCTTTTTATGCGGGTCAGGGATTGAGCTCAGAGCCTCACACATGCAAGCTGTGCCTCAGGTCAGACCATCTATTCTTCTGGAGAAATAGATTCAAATGCATATTGTTTTAAGATAGAGTGGGTGTGGGGTCTAGAGCGATAGCACAGCGGGTAGGGCATTTGCCTTGTGCGTGGCCGACCTGGGTTCGAGTTCCAGAATCTCATATGGTCCCCCAAGCACTACCAGGAGTAATTCCTGAGTGCAGAGCCAGGAGTGACCCAGGTGCATTGCCAGGTGTGACCCAAAAAGCAAAAAAAAAAAAAAAAAAGTAATAAAAAAAACCAAGATAGAGTGGGTATCATGTTGAAAATAAAGCGTGGCTGATGTGCCTGAGTCCCAAGGTAGAGGAAGGGGTTAATAAAGGTGAAGAGTGTATATTTAGGTATTCAGGGATGAGTTCCTCAAAGATGGAACATTTGAACTGGCAGCTTATGTGACCGTCCTGGCTGCTGCAGTAGCGGCACATAATACAACCTCAGGGGCACTGTTGGTTTCGGTCAGTGTTGTTGGTGCACCCTAGACTTTGTATGTACAAAGGCAATAAAAGGAGCTAGTAGTGCAAAGGTCCTGAGGTAGAAAGTACCTTGATCTTCACGGAACAGAAAGAAGACTAGTGTGTCTGCAGCTTAGACCAGTTGGGGCAAAATGAGGTCAGAGAGTTTGAAGGCAAGGTAAAGAATGTGACATTTGGGGTCAGAGGGATTGTTCAAATGGTAGAGTGCATGTGTGGCCTCTCCAATCTAGCAGTGCCTGCTTAGTTCCTGTGACCCCTGAGCACCTCTGGGTGTGACCTTGATGGCCTCCAAGCACCAGGCAGACAAGCATCCCCAATCCAAGCAAGCTGAGGTCACCTGAGTGTGGTTCCAAGTTCTGTTTTTTTTTAATTTTTTATTTTATAAGGTAGTTCACAATATTCGATCATATCCAGTATTCAGACACCAGTCCCACCACCGTTATACCTTCCCACCACCATATTTGAGATGTTTCGATCCCAAGCCCCAATCCCTGTCCCAAAGCACAACTGAAATAATATATTTTGTATTGTTTGTTATGAAAAACTGCTGA
>JAOXYA010004610.1:0-14408 GCA_028565675.1 Sorex palustris | reverse complement strand
ATAATCGAAACCCAAGCACAAAAAACTGTAAATCTACAACTGTACCTCATGGTGTTTCACTAATAAAAAAAAAAAAAGAAAAAAAAAAAAAAAGAGTTCCTGCAGAGATTTAAACATGTGTCTTTCACAGTAGTTTCCCTCCAACAATACTTTTGCTAAACCTCGGACCATTCCAGGAACTTAACAGCTTATCTCCATTTATCTCCTCCTGCCCATGGTATACCTGTGTACCACCACGAGATGATGCCTTTTCAAATCCTATAAACAAACACTTTTTTTTCTGTGATATCAGTATTCACCAAGAGAGAAACTTCCCTTTGCTCTTTATTCTTTTCTGCATCCCAGAACCAAGATCCAGAATGGTTTCCTTCAGCCAAAAGAGAGACACGTATGAGTATTTGCCTCAGTGTGACCCGTGGCAACACCTGCTCTTGGATCTTCTTTGTCTTGATACATTTTTAAGTTCATATTTCACATGGGAAGGACAATGCTCACAAGATCTGAGACTCTAGACCAGCATTTATTTTCTTTCAGCGTGGTGAGGATATTCCATTTTCTCCCGGCCTTCATTATTTCCATTGTGAAGTCAGCTGTCTTGTTACTCATTGGAAGGTAATGTGTCTTTCCCCGCCCCACCCCAGATTCTAAATTTTTTTGCACGTCTTCTTAGATTTTCAGCAACTTTATTGTGTCTGCCTCTGTTTTCCTTATATCCTGCCCACCCACCTGGATTTCTCTGAACACCTTTGAATCTCTTACTGCTATCTTCCATCTCTTACTGCTGTCTTCCATTCCTTCCAGAAAAGTCTAGGTCACTGCCTTTTTTTAAAGATTACTTTTGTCCTGCCCTCTTTCATTTTTTGCTTGTTTGTTTGTTTGGGGACCACACCTTGGATGCTTAGGGCTCACTCCTGGCTCTGTGCCCAGGGATCACTCCTGGCAGTGCTCAGGGGACCTGTAGGATGCTGAGGATCAACCCTGGGTTGGCCACATGCAGAGCAAACACCCTCCCCACTGTTCTATTGCTCCAGCCCTGTCCTACTCTCTTTCTCAGGCTCAGCTGCACAAGTTTGCATCTTTGCTTCTCTCTCTGTATTCTCGAGCATCTTGTTTTCCCTCTCTAACCCCCTCACATGCATGCCTGTCCGTCTTGACATCTTTCTCCCGAACTCACTTCCCGTTTATTCACTCTCTCTTCCTGGGCACCAAGTCAGCTCTTGGGTGTCTCACAGAGTTCTCTGGTTTAGCTTTTCTAATTTTCCGTTCTGGAGTTTCTACTCAGCACTTTCATCTCTTCCAATTCTTGCCCAAACGCTGTAACATATTCATTTATGATTCTTTCCAAGTATGTATTTGACAACTTTGTTGCCTGATCCTCTTTTCTCTCCCTGCTGTTTGCTTCCCTCTTAGTTTTCTGCCCTACCTGGATTTCTTATGATCCCCAAAGCTGTTCATCTTGTGACTGGAAGTTTGGATGACTGTGGTCAGCAAAAGGAAGAGGGCAGGGAGGGGCAGCCTGGGAGCGGATGCTGTGAACTCCCCACCCTGTAACTCCCCTAACTTGGGGGTTGTCTTCATTTTACTGGAGGCATCGTGGGGTAGTTCCTGGTCTACCACATTCCACAGACATGGCCTGCAGCAGAGTCTCCTCTTCCTTGCGCCCCGTCCAAGCCTGCCATCACCCCCAGCCCCTTGGCACGGAATGCTGCCTCCCCATATCCTGCTGGAGAGAAAAAGAGATGCGGGGCCAAAGCCCAAAGCAAGTTTGAGATTTCTTACATGGCTCTGTTTTATTTTATTTCAGCTTGTGCAGGGCCACTGGATAGCTTATCTCATGTAGGGTTTGATTGTTAGCTGTGATTCTTTGAAGGGGAGAGAAAGAAAGAGAGAGAAATGGAGAGTTGGAGAGAGAGAAAGGGAGAGGGAGGGAGAGAGGGAGAGACCGGGCTGTAAGCCGACAGACAGCCCCACGTCTCTGTGATAATTGTCATGGCTGTGAATTCATTCCAGTGCCAGGAATCGGTTCAATAGTCCAGAGTGCGTGTTGGGGGCCTGGGCCACTCCCCAGCACTGCAGGTCCCCAGAAACTTTGGGAGTGACCCCTGAGCACAAAGCCAGGGGTGTCGCCCCGGGGCGCCAGCCAGAGGATGTCTAAAAACAAAACTTTTTTCCTTCTAGACACCATGCGCCAGGCCACACGGGCCTTGGAAAGGCCTTCCACTGGCGAGCTCCTGCTGCCTCCCGGGCTTATCCGTCTGCTCTCTCATCTGCAGGCAAGAACTGGGACCTGACGGCCGCTCTGAGTGACTATGAGCAGCTCCGACAGGTGCACACAGCCAACCTGCCACATGTGTTCAACGAGGGCAGGTGCCTCAAGCAGCCGGAGCGCGAGCTGCCCCAGCCGGGGTACAAGGTGGACAGGCCGTGCACACAGAGGCAGGACGACATCGCCCAAGGTACCCAGCACGGCCGCGAGGGGTGCTGGGGCACATGAGGGTCCTGCGGGTTGTGGCACAAGCACAGGGGCATGCACAGACACTGGAGCATCACACACGCAAAACACCCACACACCAGCACATGTGCACAGGAGCGCACAACAGCAGCACACACACACACACGCACGCACGCACGCACAGATGTGCAGGCACTGTGGCTGTGTCACGTGTCCCCTGTGACTGTGTGTGTCATGTGTGTGTACCCTGGCCATATGTTTGTATGTAATACATCTGCACTGTGACTGTGTGCATGTCATGTGTGTGCACCACAGCCATGTGCATGTCACACGTGTGCTCCTTGGCCGTATGTGTCACACATGTGCTCCTGGCCGTGTGCATGTCACACGTGTGCTCCTGGTCGTGTGTATGTCACGTGTGTGCTCCTTGGCCATGTGTATCACACATGTGCTCCTGGCCATATGCATGTCACATGTGCACCGTGGCAATGTGCATGTCACACATATGCACCATGGCCGTGTGCATGTCATGTGTGTGCACCCTGGCCATGTGTGTGTCACGCCTGTGATCCCTGGCCATGTGCGTGTCCCACATGTGCACCCTGGCTGTGTGCGTATCACATGTGTGCACCGTGGCAATGCACATATAGCACGTGTGTCCCTAGCCACATGTGTGTCACATGTGTGCCCTCGGCCGTGTGCATGTCACGTGTGTGCCCCTCCCCCTGCCATGTGCATGTTACACGTGTGTGTGCACGCTCAGAGTCACCCGCATCCCGTTCCTTCTCCCTGCAGAGAAGCGCCTTTCCCGGGGTATCTCCCACGCCAGCTCGGCCATCGTGTCCCTGGCACGCTCGCACGTGGCGAGTGAGTGCAGCAGCGAGTTCCCGCTGGAGATGCCCATCTACACCTTCCAGCTGCCCGACCTGAGCGTGTACAGCGAGGACTTCCGCAGCTTCATCGAGCGGGACCTGATCGAGCAGGCCACCATGGCGGCACTGGAGCAGGCAGGTGAGTGCGGGTGCCTGGCCGGGCACCCGGCAGCTGCCCCCCCAAGCTCAGCGCTGTGGACGTAGGCACTGGCTGGGCCCGTGGGCACCTCCCATACTGCCCTTTTCTTCCCAGATGTGTCTAGAAAATGAGATAGAGGGCCCTGGTAGTGTGGAGCAGACCTGTTGCTTGTGGCCCCGGGCGAGGCCCCGGCTACAGAGATAACCGCATGGCTCAACCCCTGGCACCCAGGTGTCTGGGGCCTTCACGGTGACGTTCATCCCCTCCTTTTCCTTTCTGCTTCTGCTGGTATCCCCATGAGGAAGAGGCCAGGTGGGGAGGGGGCGGAGGTGAGGCCGCCGCATCCCCCACACGGAGCTGGGGAAGCCCCTGGGTCTGGCCCTGGTGCCTGGGCAGGGAGAGCTGCCTCCTGTCCCCAGGTGCCTGTCCCGCCCAGACACATGCTGACAGAAGCCCCCTGTGAGCTGCTTTGTGAAGCCTCACACAGTCCTGTCTTGGGGGCTTCGGGGGAGACTCTGGGCCCCTCTGCAGCCCACCATATCCCCCCCCCTCGACCAAGGGAGTCAGAGGAGGGGGCCTAGCTGGGCCTGGCTGCCCTAGAAAAGGTGGAGTTTCAGAGACGGGCTGTGTTTAGGGGAGGTTGGGCAGAGGCAGGAAGACCCAGTCCGGCCTGGGAGCGGCCTACGGCTGTGGTTCTGACCCCTCTAGGCCACGTGGGCTCTGCAGGTTCTTGGCTGCATCCCAGCTGCACCGCAAAAATCACCCAAGGAGAAGGCTCAAGCCTGCCCCCTTAGAATGCAGCCCATTCCGCACAGGTTGGGGGCCCCAGAGAGCCCCGAGCAGCAGAGACCAAGAGTCCTGTGAAGCTTGTGACGTGGCGTTCACTGGGCAAGGGATGAGGGCGGGAACAGCAGAGTGGGCGAAGGCCAGAGTGGGCAGAGATGAGCTTGTCACCTGGCTCCCCCGCTCAGCTCTGAGCAATGTGGGGCACCAGCTGCAGCCTGGGCGGAACTAGGGGACAAGGAGGGTGGTGCGGAGATCAGGAGCAAAGCCTCCGATTTCCTGAGGAGGAGCTTGTACACAGACACACTCACACACATGCTGTCATGTACACAGTCACACACATACACTCACGTAAGCACCCACACACTCAAAGTGCACATACACACAGGCACACTCACACAGTGACAAACACAGTCACTCATCACACACAATGCACATGCACACATACACATACAGAGACACACACAGTGACATACGCACAGTCACTCATCACACACATCCACTCACATCGACGCCTACAGTTTCAGTGCACGCACATGCATACACACTCTCACACACAGTTACATTCACTCACACATGGTCTCACATGTGCACATTGTTACAGTCACATACATACATTTATATAAACACACACTCACACTGCACGCACATACATCCACGTACACACACATTCTCACACTCACACCCGGTCACATTCACACAACACACACTCATGCATACACAGTGACATACTCATGGGTGTCCACATACACACATTCACAAACACACACGCACGCACACTCCAGCACCTGGTTCCTCCTGAGCGTGTTTCTCAGCCAGGGGACCATGGCAGCAGTGGACGGGGAGCGGCCACAGGGAGAATAGGTCGGACAAAGGCTGAGACGGAGCTGGCTCGCACTCGCTGCCTGTCAGAGTCTCACAAACCTGCACCCTCTGGGACCCCTCGGGGCCCTCCGATGCCCTTGGCCCGTGCCACTGGGGCCTGGCCTCACCATGTTATCAGGAGAGGGAAAAGGACTTAGGCACTTGAGATGCTCCAACGAGAAGGAGCTGTGAGAAGCTCTACTTTTGCCACCCGGTGCTCTGAGACAGATCTGGCCTGGTCCTTTTCCCTTTTTCTGGAGCTTGGCTCCCCACTGCTGTGATTTAAATTCAGCAGTGAACAATGGGGAGAGGGTTGGAGAAACAAGGATTGGAGAGAGAGAAGGGGATGGCAGTCGGGAGAGAGCGAGGGAGGGAGGGAGAGGGAGATAGATACAGAGGGATGGAGGAAGAGAGAGAGGAGGGGAGAGGCGAGAGCAGGAGCAGTCCTCACCCCAGGACCTCACTGGCGCTTAATCACAGGTGACTCTTGTCCCGCTGAGGGGTGGGTGGCACACCCCTGCGGTCCAAAATCCACCCATCTGGACTCTAACTGAGAAGATATGGAGGTCTCAAGCCTGCATGCTTGCTTGTTATTTGCCCTTTCTGTCCCTTCGAGCGATGCATTGCCCATAAAGATGGTGCCCTTGCCCACAGCTCCGTTCATCTTAATGGATTTTTAGTCCTCTGTAAATCTCAGGCTAGGTTGGTAAAAGCGGTAACTAAAGTTCTTTTCTTCTTCATGGACTGGCTCACTAGCTATGGAAAGAGGATCTTTTTCACTCTGTCAACCGCTCTGTCCCTTCCCATTGGTCTCATCTTGTCCCTTTCGGTCAGAAAGTGCCTGATGTCGCCTTTGCCAGACTGGGCCGTTAGCATCCCTGTGGCTCTGTGCTTTAAGGGTACACACTATGTACTCGATTCAGTCTTAAAATCAGCGCGTTTGTTTTTCCAACGTGCCCATGGCTTGTCCCCGCTCTGCGTGACAGGCCCCTCTTTCCAAGCCGCCGTGGCGTCATCGAGACGCGGTGAGTCGCTTCCCTCCGCCCCTCCTCAGCCGGGCGTGTGAGACTCCCTTCCCGTCATTAAGAGGCAGTCCTCAAAATAGCACACTGATGAATCACATCCTCAATTAATCATCAGCTTTCCCCCCCACACCCCACCCGGCCACAGGGGCCCTTTCACTCGTTTCATTTTGGGCGCCCACCTCCTGATTGTGATGTCACCGTTGGCGTTTCCCGCCGCGTGCTGTGCTTCCATTCCTGTTCCTCTGCGTTCCTTCCCCTGCCTGCCCCTCGCGTGAAGTTCAGCCTTCCACACTCTTGATGGACCCTCTCCGATCTTACTCATCTGAAAATGTCTTTGTTTCATCCCCCCACCACCACCACCACCACACTGCCCCACTTCTGAAAATCATTTCTGCTGACCACTGTGTTTTGGACATTGCATAGTGCCCTTTTTTATTTTCTTTTGGGGACCTCTCAGGCAAAGCCCAGGGGATTCAGGGGTCGGTCTTGGTAACAGACACCCGGTGAGGTGTTTCAGTGGCCTGGCCTGGTGATGTGGCAGATGCGAGAGCCCAGCAGTGCTGGACACCCCCAGGGCCACCCCTGGTGATGCTCAGGGGCCAGGTGGTGCCAGGGGCTGACCTTAGGACCTCGTGTGTGCACAGCATGAGTCCTGTCCTTTGAGTTATGTCCCAAGCCCCTGCTATCCATCGAGGTTGTTGTTCCGTGGGCTTCTGTGGCCCACAGGGTCCACTCAGAAGCCTGTGGACGCTGCCCTCAACTTTTCTCCTTCTCTCCTCTCTCCCTCATATTCTACAGTTTCAACACACAGATTCACATCATTTTTCTTGTTTAAACTATCTTAGACTTATTCAGTCTGTGGATTTATTTCTCTGCCTTGCTTGGGGAAAAAATCCTTAGGGTCTCACTTGGTACTCGGGGCTGACTCCTGACTCTGCTCAGGGATCACTCCTGATGTGCTGTGGGGACCCTATGAGGTGCCGAGGATCAACTATCATTCCAGGCCCTCTGTGTGATTTCTTCTAACTTATCTTGGTCTTTTTTCTTTTTCTTCTGGTATTAAACGGATACAGAGGGGTTTTATTTATTTATTTATTTATTTATTGGTTTTGGAGTCACACCTGGCAATGCACAGGGGTTACTCCTGGGTCTGAACTCAGGAGTTACTCCTGGCAGTGCTCAGGGGACCATATGGGATGCTGGGACTCGAACCCGGGTCGGCAGCATGCAAGGCAAACGCCCTACCCGCTGTGCTATCTCTCCAGACCCCAGAGGTTTCTTTTATTTAAGTTTTCTTCAATGTAAGTTCTATCTTTGTTTTCCAGATCTGTCTCTAAGTTTTTTTGTGTGTTTTGTTTCATTCTTAAAAAAAAAAAATGGGACTGGAAATAGCACAGCATGTAGGGTGTTTGCCTTGCACGTGGCCAACCCAGAGTTGATCCCCGGCATCCCATAGGGTCCCCCAAACCCCACTAGGAGTAATTCCTGAGTCAGAGCCAGGAGTAAGGCTTGAACATTGCCAGATGTGGCAAAAAATTAAAAATTATGGCAGAGAGATGGGACAGGACTTAAGGTGCTTATCTTGTACATGGTACACCCTGATCCAACCCCTGACACCACTCTGTCTCCGGAGCACAGAGCTAGGAGTAAGCCCTGAGCATAGCCGGATTTGTCCCCATGGGGGGAAAAGAGAATTAAACATAATTGTCTAGCGGATGTTTTTTTAACCTCAAGTTCCTAAGAATCAATAAACTTCTGATTTACACTTTGATCTCTTTGCCAGTGTTCCTTTGGGTTAGTGGCTCCAGTTATGAGCAGGGCAATTTTGTGGCATCTCTGTAGCGATTTAGTGTGGCCCTTTGTTGAGAGAGGTGTTTGCTCATGCCAGAATCCCAGGGGAAATTACTCTCCCATAACCGAGTTTTATGTTGATTTCTTGGCTGAGAATCCCCAAGCCACAAATCAATTCTAACGTAAATCTGAGCCAAGTCAGGAGTTAACAATATTTCCTAGAGAAGTTTTGTGGTATTGTTGTTCTTTTGAAACAAGGCAAGGTCTGTGTCAGAAAGACAAATGTAGCTTTTGTTTGTTTCTTTCTTTGTTTGTTTTTGTTTGGGGGCCATACCCAGAGATGCTCAGGGGCATCCTCCTGGCTCTGCAATCAGGAATTACTCCTGGCAGTGTTCAAGGGACAATATGGGGATGTGGGAGATGGAATCCAGGTCGGCCACATGCAAGGCCAGCACCCTCCCCACTGTACTATTTCTCTGGCCCAAATTTAGCTCTTTTAATCAAAAGGGAAAGAATTCCCGACCCTCATCCTCAGGGATGGTTTGGGAGGGTCCTGACTTTGTGTGGGGGTGGGAGGTTGGAGGGTGGAGAGTGTGGGCGGGTGTGGGAGGGTGAGAGGAGGTGGGAAGGTGTGCAGGAGGCATGGCTGGGTGTGGAAAGACGTGGGATGTTTGGGGGCTATGGAGGGGTGGGGTGGGGCATGGAAAGGGATGAGGGTGGGAGGGTGGGGTGAGAGGGAGTGGGGAGGTGTGCAAAATGTAGGGGACGTGGAGGTGGGGGAGAGGGGTGGTGGGGAGGGTCTGGGGTGGGAGCATGTGGGAGGAACCTAGCAGAGGCCAGGCAGAGTGAGAGCCCCCAGAAGTCCAGCCCGGGCAGGACGGGCATCCCCAAGGTCGCTCCTGCTGGCCGCGGCGTTGGGCACTGCCTGGAGCAGGAGAAACGAGGCAGAATCCCACCATCAGCCCCGAGCCCCCAGAGCCCTCCCGGGACACTGGGTGGGAGCCCCCGCCTGTGGGCTCTAAGGCGCTGGAGGCCACACAGACCCCTCCCAAGCTGAAAGTTGAGACTCCTCACCGCCAGGGTCAGATGCTTGCACGCTCAGCCCAGTTTAAGCCCGGATTGGGGGCCAGGGAGCACATTCTCTTAGGATTCCTCTAGCCACCAGGAAGGCCCATGGGGTCAGCTGCAGGGTTGACTGCAGGGTCAGCTGCGGGGTCGGCTGCAGGGTCAGCTGCGGGAAGCACCCGCTGGCTGGCAGTTTTTTCTGGAATATTCACATCTGCAAAAGAACTGAAAGATGAGTGTACTCCTTCCATCTCCTCTCTCTCTGTTTCTCTCAGTCTCTTTCTCTTCTCTCTCTCTCTTTCTGTCTCTGTCTCTCTTCTCTCTCTTTCTGTCTCTCTCTTTCTCTCTGTCTCCCCCCTCCCTCTCGGCCTCCACAAGTCCATCTAACCAGAGGAGTCTACAGTGTCTCGCTCTCTGGGGAGCCCCTGTGCCAGCTCAGGGCTCTCTCGAGGGCACGGGCTCCAGCTCCTACAGATTGCTGACTGGTCACTCCAGGACAGGACACACATGACGCTGTCCTGTCAGGGCTCATGGCCACTCTCGACTCCTCTGCCCAGCAAGCAGGGAAATTGCAGCATTTTCTCCCACTTTTGTGCCCCCCTCAGCTTTAGCATATCCCAACATGTGTGTTGAAAACAGCCTGTGACTGCGCCTGAGCAGTAGCACAGCGGGTAAAGCATTCGCTTTGCATGCAACCGGCCCCGGTTCGATCCCCGGCATCCCATAGCATCCCCCGAGCACCGCCAGGAGTAATTTCTGAGCGCAGAGCTAGGAGGAACCCTTTGGCACCATCAGGTATGACCCAGAAAAGCCCATGGCAAAGAAGTTGTGACCAGCCCCTACTTCTCAGCCAGGAGGAAAGGAGGGTTGTGTCCAGTTCTGACCCGATAGGCCTTCCCGGTCAGTCCAGGCCCTTGCCCACCTCCCTGGCTGAGCCTTAATCAGGGGCTTGTCAGCAGAGACCCCACTTCTGCCTGTCAGCGTCACCTATGGTACGTGCTCATCTGCTCCATTTGGGGGCCGCATTTTCACACGGTGTCTGTCAGAATCAGCCCAGTGCAAGGCAAATAAAACCTAAAAAGCGTCACTAAAAAGTAGATCCTGCATTTGTCACCCAGCGATGCTGCGGAGCAGAAACATGCAGTTTACGGAGTCCTGGGCCACCTGGGTCTCGGGTCACCTCCACACAGCCACTGACCTCTGACCTGCAGAGGTGCTTGGGGGACAGGGGAGGGGTTCCCTCATGCTCCATCTCGCCCACAGGCTGTGGGCGCTCTGGTTCATACTTGTTTGCTTGAAAGCAGTTCTACCCCTTATGCAAAAAAAAATTCTCAGGGGGCAGGGGTTTGGTTTGGGGGCCACTCCCAGCTGGGCTCAGGGATCTCTGCTGGCAGGGCTCTGGGGGACCCTCTGGGGTGTCAGGAAGCAAACCCATGTCAGCTGTGTATAAGGCCAGTGCCCTCTCCGCAGTCCTGCCTCACTTGCCCCTAAATTCTTAACTGCCTTCGATTTTGTCGTTGAAGACACGTTGGTTCATGACATGTGTAGGGTCACGCGTGCTTTATTATTAATCGTGTCTTCATACGCGAGAGCTTCTTAACTCTGGGCACGACCCCATAAGGGTTGGGGGGTGTTGGGGGTTGTTGGGGCCCCGCCTGGCGGTACTCAGGGTTTGGTGCTGGGAATCACCCACCCCCCTCCCCCGAGCTCCTGCATGAAAAGCGTGTGTGCGACTCACTGGACTTGCTCCCTGACCAGGGCCCGTGATGTCCTTAAATTTGTCTCAGGGGTACAACCCGGCACCCCTGAGCACAACGAGCGTGGCCTTAGACGCTCACATTAAGCCTGGTACCAACCTGGTTGGCCAAGAAATACCAGGAAGGGGGTCAGAGCCACAGGACAGCGGGAGGGCACTTGCCTCCCAGGGCTGACTCGGGTTGATCCCAGGAAGCCCATAGGGTCTTCTGAGCACCACCAGGGGTTACTCCTGAGCACTACTGGGTGTGATCCTAAGCACTGAAGCACTGTAGCACTGTCCTCCCGTTGTTCATCTATTTGCTCAAGCGGGTGCCAGTAACATCTCTGTTGTGAGACTTATTGTTACTGTTTTTGGCATATCAAATATGCCACAGGGAGCATGCCAGGCTCTGCCATGTGGGCGGGATATTCTTGGTAGCTTGCTGGGCTCTCTGAGAGGGACGGAAGAATCAAACCCAGGTTGGCCATGTGCAAGGCAGATGCCCTACCTACTGCTAAGATCCTAAGCACTACATAAATAAATAGAAAAAGGATAGAAGAGTTTTGCCACTTTTTGCATATCTTAGAGGGATCTAAAATCTGTATTTGAAAAAATAGCATCTGTACTTGAGGGGCCAGAGTGCTGGATGGGGAAGGGCGCCTGCCGTGCATGTAGCTGACCCAGTTCAAGCCCCAGCACCCCATAGGGTCTCTCAAGCACTGCCGGGAGTGATCCCTGAGTGCAGAGCCAGGAGGCAGCCCCGAGCACCGCCGGGTGTGGTTCCCCCCCACCCCCGCTCCCCCTGCAAAAACGAAAGAAAGGAAAGAAAGAGGGAAATCTGGGTTTGAGATGAGAATAAAACAGCCAAAGGCTGGGGTTCGTGGGCACCCAGGGGTGGAGCCTCCCACTGGCCAGGCCCTCACCAGCACCCCCCCCAACAGGTCGCCTGAACTGGTGGTCAGCCGTGTGCACCAGCTGCAAGCGGCTCCTGCCTCTGGCCACGACGGGGGATGGGAACTGCCTCCTGCACGCCGCCTCACTGGGTAAGACCCTGGAGTGCTCGGGGTGGGGGGAGGGGCAGCCCTGAGGTGGGCCTAGGTCAGAGAAGTGAAGGAAGTCACGGGCATCTCAGTGCTTTGGGGGGCTCCCTAGGGGATGGAGCCCCCCTCCTATTCCTTCTTGTCTAGCAGCAGTCAGGCAGGCAGACATAGGAGCGCCCCCACATGCCCCTGAGAAAAGCTCTGTTATGCCGGGGAAGGGAGGCCAGACCATGAGCAGCAGGGATGGCGACTTCCAGGCCAGGGACCAGGAGCAGTCCCGGAGGTCTTCCTGGAGAAGGTAGGCTTGGACTGAGACTTGAAGAATTCACACACTCCAGGCAAGGAGACCTCAGGGGTCATGCTGAAAGGGAGGACTCGGCAGGGTCAGGGGAGTCAGGGCTGAGCCAGGCCCGGCCCAGTCTGGAGGCCCGGGAACTGAAGTCAGGTCAGTAAGGGGCGGCTGTCCTTTTGTTTTTCCATCTGGGCCGCTCTAAGCTCCGGGACTGGAAGGTCCATCCCAGCGATACTAGTGGGGACCGAGCGGTGCCAGGGACAGAGCCCACACCTCACACAGACCTGAGGAGCACCTTAGGAGTCATCCAAGGTCAAGAGCCCCCGGCCTCCACCTCTGGGAAGACAGCCGGGCAGTCTTGCCCTCTCTTTTCCTTCACGGCCAAATAGTGAGGCCCGGAGACAGTGACCAGCCTGATGGGCTGGACACACTGGGCCAGGCAGTGGACCCACCTAGCAGCAGAGAACAGAAAGTTGGGAGTTGGGCTGGGCACAGACAGTGCTGGGCCTGGGGTGGCCTCTGGGCAAGAGTCACCTCGAGGCAGGGATGTGGGGGGGGGGCTGTGGAGGGAGGCCAGCCCTGGACACTCACACAAGCTGTGCCTGGCTCTACAGCGCCCCCTGCTGGGGAAAAAGCCAAAGGCCTCGCCGGCTGGGCCGCCCCCACAGTGCCTGGGGGCTTAGGATTCAAAGTGATCAGTGAGGGCCCCCATGGAGCTCTCCGGTGGCGCCCACTCTCTGGAAGCCCCCTCTGCCCCGGTCTTCCCTCTTCCAGCACAGGTGTGGGCGGGGTCAGTGCTGTGGGCGACCCACATCTCTTATCCTCTCGCCAGCCAGTTTCATGGTCAACCCACCACTGACCATTGTGTGCGCCGGAATTTGGGGCCAGCCCTGTCCTGGTTGCTTCAGGGGGTCTTCCCAGCACATGAGATGCTGTTTCCTTCCTCATGGCCCTCGTGGCCCTGCGGATGCTGTTTCCTTCCTCATGGCCCTCGTGGCCCTGCGGAAATGAGGGAAACCAAGGGCGGTCATCGAGATCAAGGAATGAACGAGTGAATGGGGTATTAATGGGATGGATGAGTGAACGGACTGGTGGTGGATGGGGAGTGAACGAGTGAGCAGATGGGTGAGAGAATGAATGCATCAGTGGATAATGAGAAAACAAATAAATGGGTAGGTGAATAAGTTGAAAGGGTTAGTGAGTATGGATGGGTGAATGGCTGAGTGCATAATAAACCAATGAAAGTAGTGGATGGCTGGATGGACAAGTGAATGAATTAATAGACAGATGGACAAGTGAATGGGTGGATGAATGGATGCATGGAGAATGGGTGGACAGATAGACATGTGATGGATGGGTGGACGGAGCAACATGTGAATGGGTAGATGGATGTGTGTGTTCACAAAATGTATGGACACTTGCCACATGCATTCGGTGGTGAGTCCACTTTCCCAGCCTGGATGGCCAATGGTGAAGGATGAAGGAAGGAGGGAACGGGGGCCAAGCTGCTTGGTGACCAGTTGCCGTTTATTCCAATCTGGTCTTCCTCTGCCTCCTTCCAGTCTCACTCACTGCCCCTGTTCCCTCTCCTACCTTCCTCAGGCTAGTCTCTCCCTGTCTCATATTCCCGTCTCCCAGACTTAGTTAAGAGCCCAACATCCAAAGTTGGAGGGTAGCAACTCCACCTAGGTGAGATAACACAATCTTCATATTCGGGGGCAGGAGGAAACTCTCATCCACATTCCTTCTAGTGAAGACTAAGATCTCATCCGGCTAGGGGATCCGCTCAAGGGCAGAATTTCATTTAAGGCCGTTATTTCTTCTTTCCTTAGTCCATATACATTGAAACAATCATCTTAAATTTATTTCTTAATCTTTCCAGTGACACATTCAATATGTCAAACATGGTAATAACAAGTCTCAAAATGGAGATGTTACTGGGCCCGCTCGAGCAAATCGATGAACAACAGGAGGACAGTGCAGTGCTAATCTTTCCAGTCATTTTGTATGGACACAGTAAGAGATAGATTAAGTTTAAAGGGTGGCTCTCCTGGGGACATCTCGCTTTAAATCCCAGACAGCAGTCCTCAGGCCAGATTAGCCCTTCCTAATCCCAGCATGGTCATTATCTAGTTGTTTCTCTTTGGGTCCTGACAGTTTGTCCACGACCATGCTCTTATAAGTTTTATGGCACTTGTCCCTTTTTTTTTTTTTTTGCTTTTTGGGTCACACCTGGCGATGCACAGGGGTTACTCCTGCTCTACACTCAAGAATCACCCCTGGCGGTGCTCAGGGGACCATATGGGATGCTGGGAATCGAACCCGGGTCGGCCGCGTGCAAGGCAAA